>JBBPBX010010536.1:38577-57716 GCA_038048925.1 Garcialebias charrua
CGGGCACAGTGGGCTCTCAGTAACAGGCTTCAGTTGCGACACATGGAAAGTAAGGTGAATCCTCATAGAAACTGGTAACTGAAGTCTCACAACAGTGGGGTTGATTAAGCGTGTGACAAGGAATGGACCAATAAAGCGGGGAGCCTACTTGCGGGGGGTGTCCTTCAGGTGAATGTTTTGAGTGGAGAGCCATACCTTCTGTCCAACCTGGTAGGTGGGAGCCGCTGATCGGTGGCAGTCTGCAATCTTCTTATTTTGGGCTGCTGTGCGGAGAAGGGCAGACTTTGCTTGTCGCCAGACCCTACGACACCTTTTGAAATGGTGTTGGACAGATGGGACTGCCACATCACTATCTTGGCTCGGAAACAAAGGAGGAGTGTAACCTAGAGAGGCCTCAAACGGGATATACCAGTGGCAGATGAAGTGTGTGTATTATGTGCGTACTCTATCCATAAGTGTTAGCTCCATGTGGACGGGTTGTCCTCCACTACACATCTGAGGGCGACCTCCAGCTCCTGATTTGCACGTTCAGGCTGACAGAGGCCCCTAAAGAGTTGCAAAAGTTTTTCCATACCTGAGATATGAATTGGGGTCCTCTGTAAGAGACCAAGTCCGAAGGGATGCAGTGAACCCGGAACACGTGCTGAACTAGCAGTTGTGCAGTCTCGAAGGCTGAGGGGAGCTTTGGCAAAGGAACAAAAACACGGTGCCTTAGAAAATCTGTTGATTACAGTGAGAATAACAGTGTTACCTTCCGAGGGAGGAAGGCCAGTTACAAAGTCCAGGGAGATGTGGGACCAGGGTCGACTAGGGGTAGGTAGGGGCTGCAGTTTGCCTGCAGGTGGTTGGTTACTGTTTTTATTCTGGGCACACGTGAGGAAGGTGGCCACATATTCTTTAATGTCGTCTGCCATGAACGGCCACCAGAAATGTCTCTTGGTCAAGGACAGCATGCGTGTGTGACTCCCGGATGGCAAGACAGTTTGTGTGTGTAACCAGTGTAGTACGGTACCTTAGTCTTTACGGCAGTGGGGACAAACATAGTTCTAGCAGGACCTGTCCCGGAGTCTGGTTCTGCCTTCTGGGCCTCCAAAATGTCCTTCTTGTGGGGCGGCCGTGGTGTAGTGGTAATGGCAGTCGTCCCCTGATCGGAAGGTTGGAGGTTCGAATCCCACGTCCGCCCACCATGTGTTGTCGTGTCCTTGGGCAAGACACTCAACCCCGAATTGCTCCCGGTAGGTCTGGATGGCGCCTTGCAAGGTAGGCTACCACTACCGGTGTATGAATATGTGAATGAATGGGTGGATGGCTGGTATTGTAAAGCGCTTTGGGGCTCCTCACAGGGGGCTGGAAAGCGCTATATAAATAAGCTCCATTTACCATTCTTGATGGTCCATGTGAAAGACCCAACAACACAGGACAAAGGCAGAATGTTTTTCTCCTGCTCAGAATCTTCAGGTGGGGAGAACTGGAGCGAGAGAGCATCGGGCTTCAGATTTTTAGAGCCGGGTCTAGAAGTCAAAACAAAATTGAATCGGGTAAAAAATAAGGACCATCTTGCTTGCCTGGGGTTTAATCTCTTAGCGTCACAGAGGTAAGTGAGATTCTTGTGATCCGTCCAGATGAGGAAAGGTGTTTCAGCGCCCTCAAGCCAGTGCTGTCACTCTTCCAAGGCCAACTTAACTGCAAGGAGCTCTCGGTTGCCGACGTCGTAGTTTTGTTCTGCTGGGGAGAGACGGCGGGAGAAAAACTCACAAGGGTGCACCTTGTTGTCTTTGGGAGACCTCTGAGATAACACTGCTCCCACGCCTGTATCACAGGCATCCACTTCCAAAATAAAATGTTTGGTGGGATCAAGATGACATAAAATGGGGGTAGAAGGAAAAAGGTTCTTAAGCTCACCAAATGCTGTCTCTGTCTCCTGGGTCCATTTAAAAGTCCGAAGGGTGGAGGTCAGCTGAGTAATGGTACATCCAGACCGAGCGCCTTTTCAACGGCAAAAAAGCGCGAAACGCCTCGAGGTTGACGCACTGGACCCAGTGGTGTTCAAACCGGAACGTGAGCGGCGGCGTGGCGGGGGAGGAGTTAGCAGAGCTTAACTTGCTAAACGTGAAAAGTTCACAATTCAAAACTTACCCGATATCCCGACTTCCTCATTGGCACACCGCCAGGCCAGGTCCTTTTTATTTCTCCTCCATACTTGAACACGACTTTGCGGGTTATTTCTGTGTCTCAAACAATACGTCACACAGTTGTGCAACACCCGTCCCCTCGTTACCGCATCACATAGCTGACTCCCCTCTCTCTCCTCCCAGACTCTCCCTGATTGGTTGACAGAGTGTTGAACGGCGAAATCTTCAGCATGTTCAAGGCGTGCTGTGGAGGCTGCCGCGGGCTCACGTGCACGGAAAACGACTTCCAAAACGCTCAACACGCACGTGACGCGACGCCCAATCCCTAGACGCTCCTGGAGGCGCGTCCCCCATTGACTTTGCATGTAAACCGGACGCTCATGCAGCTCAAAACGCGTTCGGTTTGGATGTACCATAAGGGGGGCAGCAATCCAGCTGTAGTTCTTAATAAACCTCCAGTAAAAATTGGCAAAACCCAGAAATCGCTGAAGCTGCTTGCGAGTTTCAGGGGTTGGCCACTCCACCACTGCCTTGTTTTTTCCATATCAGTACGATATTATCCTCCTTCAAAAATGAATCCAAGAAAAGGTACAGACTTGACATGAAATTCACACTTTTCTGCTTTAACGAACTGTTGGTTTTCGTATAGCCTCTGTAGAACAGATCCGACATGTTGTACGTGTTCTTCTTCAGCTTGAGAGTAATGCCGGGTTCCCACCGAACGCGTTTCGGGCGGCCGACGCTGCCACTTTACATGCAAAGTCTATGTGGAGGCGCGGCCAGGGGCGGCGCGTTTTGAGCATTTCAAGCAGCGCGGCAGTTCTTTCCCACGCACGCGCGCGTCCAAAGCAGCCGAGGCGTCGAGCAGCCAAAGTTCATCCATTTGAACTTTGGCTGCTCGACGCCTCGCAGCAACCACTCGGGAGAGCCTCTGCTATGTGATGACGCAACAACGACGGGACTGTTTTTTTGACTTTTTAAACTTACCACAACGAGCCTCCATGAAGAAACCAGCCTCCGGTAAGAAACTTGGCATTTTTACAGTTGCCGCTGTCTGCTCGAGCGTACGATCACCCCAAACATAAAAAAAAAATGTTTTAATCTCAACAAAGACCTTTGGAACTGCAGTTCGGCTTGTAGAAAACCCACTCAAGTAGTAACAAGGCTCACGTACAGCTGATTTCATCTGCCCAGTGTACAGAGAACAAAACAAATCTGACCAGGAAGGGAACCAGACGCTGCTCCCACTGCGCGTCTGTAGACGCGTTCGGTGTGAACAGACATCTGTTGACAAGCAGCAAACACGGTGCGTTGGGAGCGTTTTGACGCGTTCGGTGGGAACCCGGCATAAATCATTATATCATCCAAGTACACAAACACATTCAAAAAGTCTCTAAGAACGTCATTTACAAAAGTCTGAAAGACTGCAGGTGCATTAGTCAGGCGAAACAGCATGACTAAATATTCGAAATGACCCAATGGTGTTTTAAACACAGTCTTCCACTCGTCCCCCTCTTTAATACGAACAAGATGGTAAGCATTGCGGAGGTCGAGTTTAGAAAAGATCTTGGCTTGATGCAGTTGTTTGTGGATGGAGTCAAAGGCAATGGATATTTATTTTTTTATGGCGATTTGATTTAATCCCCTATAATCAATGCAGGGCCATAGTGTCTTATCTTTCTTAGCTACAAAGAAAAACCCACTGGAGAGGTAGAGGGGCGAATAATCCCTGAGTTTAAAGACTCAGAGATATACACCTTCATGGATTCTCGTTCAGGTCCTGACAGATTATAAAGGCGACTAGAGGGGAGAGGAGCCCCTGGAAGTAGATCAATGGTACAGTCATAAGGTCTGTGTAGAGGTAATGATAAGGCCCTTTGTTTACTAAATACCGGAGCCAAATCATGGTAAACAGAGGGCACCTTGGACAAATCTATGTCATCGGGGGTCTCAATGAGTTCAGGGACAGAAGGGACAGCTGTTCTAAGACAGTCTTGCAAGCACAAGGTATATACAGAAATTCTTGTTAAATTTAATACTTTTTAATACCTTTTTAATACCATCACAATATTTTTTATACCATCACGACACTGAGCTACAACCGTAGCGGCAACCTCTTGTACTTCAGAGCAACTAATTGTAAAGTGATAGATTACAGGTACTGTCATTTTCTTCCTAAACTTTGGTAGTAAATGTAGTTTTATAACAATTACTGGATACATCAATTTGCTTCTTGCCTCAATAAAAGCAGTGACCTACTTGTTATTTAAATCTAACCCAAGATAAAAAGTTTAATTGTTCCCACACACAACCTATCTCTAATGGCAAACGAAAAACTGTAAACTTGTTAACAGAACAGTTTACAGTAATTAAAATAATTCAACACTGAAAACAAGCACAATTCAAAAAGAGAGGGAGAAAAATAATAACTACCATATTTTTAATCCTGTAAGTCACAGTTTTTTGCATAATTTACATGCCTTGCAACTTATAGGCCGAAGTGACATATTTATGGATTTTTTCCCATTTTTATAAACCATCTTTTGACTGAGATATGACCGTTTCCATTCATTCTGACTGAAAAAACTAACAAAAACAGCAGTACTGGATGGCCCCATAATAGTAATAGTTGTAGGGCAAGCTGTTGGCTGTTGTATCATGCAATAGGAAAACGTGCCTATAATGACAAATTTAAAAAAGTTCAAGACAAAAACAACTGGACTTTATTTATTATACTATACATAATACTTTGTTGTTTTTTTCTTGCACTTTTTAGAATTTACCATGTCCTGGATGACTGAGAATCTTCACCAGCTACTAATGACTCAATCGGCCTGCTCCCCACCTTTCTGCTCTCTGCTTGGAACCTTCAATCCAGCAGCCAGCTGCACCGCCCCGGCAAAATGGAGCTAATTTGACCGTTAAAGTACATTTATTAAGGAAATGATAGACTAAGACACACCTTTGCTATAATTTTGAGCTAACAAATAATTGTTTAGGTACTTTCCTTGTTAAATGTCGGCGAAAGGAGCCGCGTTCCTCTTTCCTGTTTCTCACCGCTGCGCGTTCACGGAGGACACAGGAAGCAAAACTTTTTTTTTTTAAATAAAGCTGATTTAACCATTAAAGCTGCAATATGTAGGTTTTGGAACACGCTGTAACTTAGAAAAATTTTGAACAGAGACAAGTTTCTGGTCCCTCCCCCTCAGAGCCATATATGGCTCTGTTCCCCCTTGCTCTCGCTGAACTTCAGCTCAGCCTCCATAGCTCCGCCTCCACTGCATGTCCTGTCGCAGCCGCTGCGATATTCTGTGTTTATATGTTAATAAAACGTTCTAAAAAATAAAATAAAAACATGGAGCGCTGGTCCAGCACACCAGAACACCAGGAAATCTGCAGAGCCTCGCGCAGCCACGTTGAACCCGAGTTTAATTCGCTCGTGACAAATTCATTCATTTCCTCATCATTTCAGTCATGGAGTCAGCGGAGGAGGAAGCGATCACTTGACTTTTGGCAAAAAAACAAAAGAAAAGTCCAGATCAGGGATGAAGAAGGGGAATTTAATACATTTGTGTCACATACAAAACAGTCCTGCATCGCTTTGCAATCCTTTGAATGAGAACGTGCGCGGCCGCTGGGACAGGCGGGGGCGTGAGAAGCTCTGTTTTTATTGTCTGGTTAAAAACTCTGTTTTTATTGGCTGGTTAACGGCGGGTCACTGTGGGTTTTTAGAAATGCTTTTAGTACCACCTGGAGAAGCAAGGGGACTATAGTTTTTTTCAGAGATTACTTGTCTAACATCAGTCTTTCAGGAGATAGTGACAGAGTGAAGAAATGTTAAAAATAATTTTTTAGAAAAGTTACATATAGCAGCTTTAAGGTGCATTTATTAAGAAAATGTTAGACTGAGACACACCTTTGCTATAATTTCGAGCTAAAAAATAATTGTTTAGGTACTTTTCTTAAATGTCAGAGGATCGAGCCGCGTTCCTCTTTCCTGTTTCTTTTTACTCGGCCAGCTGTAGGTGCGAACACACACTGACGTCATTGTTTTAGCTTAGGTCCTACTCGGAACATAAAATTAGAAAAGATAAATAAATTCACTGACATTTTTTTAGCCAACAGAACGAGAAAAATATGGTTGTGTAGGTTTAAAAATAAAAAAACTCGTCAGATGACGTTTATTACTTTTTAATACTTTTTAATGGCCGTAATTTGTGTTGATTTCATTTACAGGTACTACCTTTTAATACCTTTTACAACCCCGCGGATACCCTGAAGCAGTGAGGACTCCACTGTTCAATTCTCTTTTCTGTCTAATTTATCATGGGATTGTGTTCTCTGAGCCAGGGGAACCCCAAAATGAGCTGCGTAATGGGTGAATCAAAGATAAAAAACTCACTGGGTTTGTGATGGTTTCCGGAAATGATTAGATGAGTGGGCAGATTCTTCTCTTGAACTGAGACAAACTTTTGTCCTGTGAGCCCAGACATCGTTAAAGGAGTAGAAAGACCCCCCGAGTAGGAATTGACAGTTGGTTAACTAAATCCTGACTGATAAGATTCTGCTCGGCTCCAGAATCAACAAGAGCAGCAACAGATCTTCTCTTCTGACCAGCAATAATAGTAGTATGAAGTTCCAAACAAAATGCAGAAGATGAAGCGTATATTCCCACCAATATCTCCTGCTTTATTGGTGGGAGGGGTCGTTTCCCAGAAGCGGGCAACGAGCAATAAAGTGTCCCTTTTCACCACAATATATGCAAGACCCTTCATAAATTCTTCGCCTTCTTTCCTTTGGGGAGAGGTGAGCTCAACCCAATTGCATTGGTTCTGGTGTCGATTTGTATTCCAAAGCGAGTGCAGGTGGTTGCCTAGGTGTTGACTGAAACCCGGAAGTGGAGGAACTCTGGGAAGTGTAGTTTCTTCTGGTTGAGCAGAAACCGGAAATGGAGGAGTGCTGGGAATCGTGGTTTCTCTCCCACCTTCGCTCTTGCAGCTGACTGTCAATACGTGCAGCGAGATAGATTGATTTATCAAGAGTTTCGGGTTCCTCTTGAGCTGCCAACTGGTCTCGTATGCGGTTGGACAATGAATGTAAAAAGGTACCTCTTAGTGCAGGTTCACCCCATCCAGTCTGAGCGGCGGTGATCTGAAACTCCAAAGCGTGAGCAGTCACTGAGCGTCCTCCTTGCCTGAGGGTGAGTAGTCGTTTCATTGCTTCTGCTTTTTGAAGGAGTTGATCAAACACACAAGTGAAATCTTCAAAAAAGAGAAAGTAAAAAGAACTGAGGGGGTGAGTGGACATATAAGCGTGAGCCCAACGTAACATGTCTGCTTTCAGCTGATTTATCATAAAGGAGATTTTTGCGACATCAGTGGAATAAAGGAGAGGGGCTCTCTCGAAGGCTAACTGGCACTGTAAGACAAAACCACCACAAAGTTCAGGTTCTCCTACAAAAAGTTCAGAGGGCTTTAAACTCTGCTCCATCACCGTAGCCTGTGGAGGTGCAGGACTCTGTGAACTGACCTCAGGTGGAGGGATTGAAGCAGGTGACAGAAGTTGTTCCTTGTTTAATGGAAAACACAATACTGTACAGTACTTCCCAGTTCCTGTAGTTGAGATCTCATCATGCGCTCTAGAGCGGCTTCATTCTTTTCCACCCTCTATATTAAAGTCTGAAGTAAGAGTTGGTTCTGATCAACCTCAGGTCCTTTCTGGGGTACTTTGTTTGGCTGGGACATTTCTGTTATGATAACGTTTGTACCCAGACTGAAAGGACTGAAGTGAACAAAAACCAGGACTCAATAACAATTTACAGTGTTTATTTACAATAAGTGATATCGAGGTGACAACAGGTGAAGAGGCTGGTTCTCCTGCAAGGCAGCGGGAGCAGTTAGAATATTGTTTTGAGGAGGAGGTTGGTTGAATCTTGACAATGGGTACTGTATTCTTACAGATAATTGTTGAGGTTGTAGCAGGAGTTGAGTAATCAAATGTCCAAAACGTGAAGAGTGGTGAAGATCCAAAACAGGCAGGCAAGTGGTGGTGGCACAGAGCAGCTGAAGGAGTGCAGGAGGGTGAAAGATTCACAGAGTCTTTCACAGCAGAGCAGCAGGCTGGCAGGTGAACTCTGAGGCGACGGACAAAAACACGAGGCATTTGTGATTTAAAGCTTCTCACAGAATCACTGGCTAGAACAATTCTACCGTTGGTAGTGAATGTCCCAACATCTTCTGAATGGTCTCTGTGGCTTCTTATACCTGGTTTATGGTTGACGCGTCGCATAGGGCACGAGGGTGCGCGAAAAGTGACGCAATCGCATAGCCCCCACGTTTTGGCCCCGCGCATCGGTTTGGCGCGTGTCGTGCACCTCTGATTTTTTGAAACTCCGCAAGGCTAGTGCGCGCGCCGTGGGTGCTACTTTGATTGACAGGTCGGGTAGGGACCTCACCAGACAGCCTTCACACTCTTCACGCCAGAGCCTGCAGCTGTCTGCGCCGCTGTGGTCGTGGAGACGTGTCGCGATGCATGGAGGAATGTTTTGTATGTGACAAAAATGTATTAAATTCCCCTTCTTCATCTGGACTTTTCTTTTTTTTTGTTGCAAAAAGTCACGTGATCGCTTCCTCCTCCGCTCCATGCATTAAAACCGCAAGACACAATGTTGTTCTATTATGATTTACTCCTCTGATAAAGACAACAGTTCAGCACGCGAGCTGAAAGCCTTTTTTTGTTGTTGTGTGATTTCAAACAGTTCTTCTACGGTAGATTTCTTCTTCTACACCCTTTCTTGCAACACATGCACAGGTTTTAGACGGTACTGCCACCTGCTGGTCAGTAAAAGAACAGCACTTTGCCATGCGCCGCCGTGCGACACTATAAACGCATGAAGCCGCACGGCACAGTGCGCGCGCAGCACGCGCGCTCCAGCTTGCGGACCAAAGCACGACTATAACCGAGCCTTTATACTCCTCCTGCTAGTAGAGCTGATGAGCTGCAGCTGCTGCCAATTAATGTCCTGGGTGGAGGGAGGAAGAAGGCAGGCCAGAACTCCTACATGTTGTGAATAACAGCTTCTACCACACCAAATTTAGCGCAGTATCGGTAAAACTGATTGACTATTTTTGTGTTGACTAAGGACAATAAGCTGTGGTGGAAATCTTGGATTGAATTAACCTACAGTAATCAGTTGTAGATGTATGTCAAATGATTACTTTCAGTCCAGTGGTTCATGAGACATTTTGCTGACAGATAATCAGGGTTTGATGCTATTCCTAAAGTCAAAATTTTAGGCAAAGATTTGGTGTGATGTGTAGTGTTTAATGCATGTGTTAGGAATGACTCTCAGCTACTACCACATTGCGTTTTAACTCAGCATCTGTTTTATAGACGTCAATGTGTCGCGGCTAGCTTCGTTGATTTTCCCTTGTACTTTGTAGCAAATAGCAGCAAATAGCTCATAAACCACACCGCAGATTTTTTCAAACTTATAGACAGTAATCACAAGATGTTCATTTACAAACTGTAAGCTGTTGGAGTTATTTGAAATAAAATTCGATGTTTTATAGACGTGAATGTGTCGCAGCTAGCTTAGTTTTTTTTTCCGGGTACTTTAGCAAATAGCTCATAAACCACACGGCAGATTTTCTTTATTAAAGAATGGTTAAGCTAAGACACATCTTTGCTATAATTTTCAGCAGACAAATAATTGTTTTTACCGTGTTAATCTTGTTAAAAGTCCTTCCGTTTTCGCTCGCTCCTAGGCTGCCATTTTCAGCAGGGCAAATGAGGCGCTGACGCGTCGCGTAGCGGTGACGCATAATAGATGCGACCTAAATAAAGGTGCGACCCGTTTATGGATTTTTCCAAATTATTGACAATAATTGGACAAAGCGACCTATAGAACGGTGCAATTTATCAGGCGGAAAATACGGTATCTGGATTTTCTTCTGACATCTTTTTACAAGTATTCATTCATCAATCAGCTGTATTTACATTGTTGTGTGTGCCACTTCGAAATCGGGTCCATTTCCCCCATTGTTTATCATATTTAAGTCATTTCAATCTAAGATTGTTTGTGATTTTTTTTTTTTCCATTATTGAAATTTCCTCCACAATCCTGATCCAATCTTCTTGGTTAGGTGGGTCTAGCTTCAACCATCTTTTTGTTATTGCTTTTTTACTAGCAGTCAGGATTACCTTTGTCAGAAACATAGCTTCTTTCCTCACCACATCCGTTATATTCCCCAAGTACATCACTAGACATGTATTTAGAATTGTATAACCCAAAATTGTAGACAATGTTGATCTTACTTTTTCCAGTATCCAGTTATTTTTGTACAGCTCCAAAAATATGTGAGTGATTGGCTTCTACTTCTCCACATACAGTAGTCTCCAACATTCTTGTAATGTAGAAGTCTGTTTACTTTTAATTTCAGGTGTTATGAAAAACCTCGTTAGATTTTTCCAACAAAATTCCCTCCATGAGAGTGAATTTGTTGTGCTTTGCTGAATTTCACACATTTGGAACCATTCTTCATCTTGTATATTAATCTTCAGTTCTGTTTCCCATTTCTTTTTCAGATACAGTGTCTTTTCCTCTCTACATTCCCCCAAAGAATTATAAAAAGCCGAGATGGGTTTTACTTTTTTTTGTAAATATGAGTCTATCACTACTCCAATGACACCATAATTTGTGTCAAGTAATTTTTGTTTAATTTGCTTTGTGTAGTAGTCTCTTATTTGTAAATACCTAAAAAAAATCTCTATCTTCTAAATCATATTTTAATTTTAATTCTTGAAAACTCAATTGTTCATTTTTCAAAAGAGTAAAAATTGTAGTGATTCCTTTCCCACTGATCCATACTTGATCCATTTGTCCTGGTTTAAACTTGGTATCATACCCGAACCATTTCAGCAGCAGAGCCTTTTCTTTTACATTATATTTTTCTATCACAGAGTACCAAGTTTCTAAAGTGAATTTTAGAATTGTATTCATTTTATCCTTGAGAGATGCTGTCAGCAGTTTGTCAGATATAAGAATTTGAATTTTATAACCTTGTACTTCTCTTTCAATTTATTTCCAACGAGATTCATATCCAGGTCTACACCAACAAGCAAGCGGTCTCAGTTGAGCTGCAATAAAGTAATTTTTCAAGTTGGGCAGGGCCATTCCTCCTCTACTCCTTGGGAGCTGCAAAGTTGTGTATTTTATTTGTGGCATTCTTCCATTCCATATAAATCTTGAAATAATTTTATCCCATGTTTTGAATCTGCTTTGAGGGACAGGAATTGGGAGTGACTGAAACAAATACAGCAGTCTGGGAAGAATATTCGTTTTGATCATTTGTATTTGAGAACTAAAATCTGTTGGCAAGTTATACCACCTATCTAAGTCTTTTTTAATATCACGTTCAATTTTGTTATAATTTATATATAATGTTGTAGGGAATGTCTTGGTCAAGGTTACACCTAGGTATTTAAGAGATTCAGCATTCCACTTCAATCTATATTTGGTTCTGATTTTCTGAGAGGGCAAATAGTTAAATGATAATATTTGTGTCTTAGATATATTTATTCTATAGCCGGAATAATGCTCATATGTATGAAATAAATCCATTAAATTTGCAAAGCAGCGTTCTGGATTCTGGAGGAAGATCGTAATATCATCAGCAAAAAGTCCTATGCAATGCTCTTCTCCTGCTATTGTAACACCCTGTATGTTTGCACTTTGTCTTACTGCTTGTGCAAGAGGCTCAGCATATAATGCAAAAAGCAAGGGAGATAACAAACAACCCTGCTTATTTCCTCTTTCAAGCTGTATTCTGTTTGATAAGCTGCCATTTACCTTGATTCTGGCTGTAGGTTTTTTATATAGTGTTTTTATGCACTGAACCGAGTCATCCTTAAATCCAAAACGTTTTAACACTTCATACAAAAACATCCAGCTTACACTGTCAAATGGTTTTTCTTGGTCCAAACTAATTAAAACTGCCTTAATTCTTGTGTTTTGAACATGGTCAATAATGTGGAGTGCTCTCCTTATATTATCTTGAGTTTGACGTCCTTTAAGGAAACCGGTTTGATCTACATTGATCAGGTCAGGTAGAAAGGTCTCGAGTCTCTTACTGATAATTGAGGTATATGTCTTATAATCCATTGGACCTGTAGTTTTTACATTGTTCCTTATCTCTGCCCTGTTTGGGTAAGTGTAATAATTGACTCCCTCCATGATGGAGGGGCCATTCCATCCTTAAGAGTCCAGTTAAAACATGTGCGGAGTAAAGGTTTGAGTTCCTCCCTAAAAACTTTATAGAATTCAGATGGAAAACCATCACTGCCGGGTGTTTTTTTGTTTGTTTATTTTGTTTACCTATCGCAGCTTCAATCTCTTTATCTGTGATTTTTGACATAATAAGTTTATTTTGAGCTTCCCAAATAGTAGGTAGGTCAAGTGCATCGAGGAATTGTCTGATTGCTTCCTTTTCTGCCGCTGGAGGTTGAGAGTATAGTTTTGTGTAATATTTTTCTAACTCATTCTCTATTTCATTTGGTTTATAATATAAGTGGTTACTATCCCCATCTCTAATTTTACTTATTATCATGGATTCTTGTTGTTTACGCAGCCTCCTTGCCAACATCTTAGTTGCTTTTGGTCCTAGTTCATAAATAGCTTTGTTTTGTAAATCTAGCTTTCTTCTCAATTTCTTCCCTAAGGATCTCATTAATTTCTTTTCTGATTGCTTCTATTTGTTTTAGGATTGAATGACTTCCTGTTTGTTTGTGTTCGTCTATTATCAAGGTTAATTTTTACACTAATCATGTTATGATCTGAAACATCTGCTACATCAATCTTGCCTTCTGTGACATTATGGATTTTTTCCGTATTGATCAGAAAGTAGTCGATTCTCGAATACACTTTATGGGGAACCAAGTAGTGTGTGTAGTCCTTCACTTGAGGGTGAAGTGTCCACCACACATCTACCAGCCCCACTTCTTGTATCATTGCATTCAATAATTTAGTCTTACAGCTCCTACAGTTTTTGACACTACTGTAGTTGTGTCCATGTTACGATTCAAAACTAAATTAAAATCTCTACCACAGATCAGAAGGCCTTCAATTTCTTGGGCTACTATATTAAAGACATCTTTAAAGAATTGTTTCTGACTTTCCGGTGGAGCATAAACATTGACGAAGGTGACGAGTTTATTTTCCAACCTTCCTTTAAGTAACACATATTTTCCCTCTTTATCCATCATCTCTTTATAACATTCAAATTGTACCACATTTGAAATCAGAATAGCTACTCCCCTTTTTTTACTTGGTCTGTAATAACTATAGAACATGTTCATATAGCCCAATCTTTTTAATTTTCCATGCTCCTGTGAAGGCAGGTGAGTCTCCTGCAAGAAGGCCACCTGAGCTTTTTCTTTTCTAAGCTTAGACAAAACCTTTCTTCTTTTAACTGGACTGTTAACCCATTAACAGAATTCAGTGACACCACCTTAATATTATTCCAAGTCATATAAGCTTAAATGTATATTTGAACTCTCCAGACTGAAAAAAGAGGCCTGAACAGGCCTTCTAAACTCAAATATATCCACAACAGAATGAAACATAACATAAAGACATAAAACAAACTTCCATTCCGGGGTGAATCTTACACCCCCCAAAGTCCCTGTTGGCAGGCTGAGGGGTTAATCTCTGCAGAGAGGGCCCCTCTCTGGAGGTGAGACACACCGTTTCACACATCCAAAAGTCCAATGTTATCTGACGGCATTATTTAACATTCAGAAGAAGTTGGTTTATTGTCCTGATATATATGACTAAATCTTAATTATTCATCAACACTCCACTTTTATACAACACTGAAAATCAATGTTATCTGACGGCATTATTTAACATTCAGAAGAAGTTGGTTTATTGTCCTGATATATATGACTAAATCTTAATTATTCATCAACACTCCACTTTTATACAACACTGAAAATCAAGTTTATCCTTTAAGTTTTTACATACCAGTTTTGGTATGTAAAAACTTAAACTGTAGCGTGTGAAGAAGGAGAAACAAACTGATCTGCAAGCAGTTGCCTTTAATCCTTCGAGCGTCAAAACCAGAAACAGAATGAATGAATTTACACACGAACACTTCTTCTTCTTCACCTGGCAAAACCTGGGGAGCACCTCGCTGGCTCCTCCTACTGGGTGAGAGAGATGAGGCCACATACCTCACCAACACACCACACAGCCCCCCCCCGAACACCCAGAAGGGCAAATACAAAACATATCAGTCTCTCACAGGGGGCCTAATCAACCTGCCGAACCGACTGCGTCGACTCGGGGGCGGAGAAACAGCTGGCACCCGTGCAGGAACAACATTTTGTGCCACAGGGGGAGGAACACAGTTGGGGGGAGAAAACGGAAGATGGGGTCGAGCAGGAGGGCGGCCGCGTCTAGGAACCTGAGCCGGCAACACCTCATCATCAGCCAACACATAGGCTGGCTTCAGGCGGTCCACTGTAACCAGCTCTCTACGCCCACCCATGTCTAAAACAAAACTTTTCGCGCCCCTTTCGAGCACCC
This sequence comes from Garcialebias charrua, assembly GCA_038048925.1. NCBI lineage: Eukaryota > Metazoa > Chordata > Actinopteri > Cyprinodontiformes > Rivulidae > Garcialebias > Garcialebias charrua. The sequence continues at coordinate 53,296 of JBBPBX010010536.1, forward strand.
GAAACGGCCCGTCATACGGAGGCTGGAGGGGCGAACGGTGGGCGTCACGTCGCACAAAAACAAAACGGGCAGACTGGAGTGCTGTGGGCACAAACGCCTGCGGGAAACAATGGTGCACAGGACCCGGAACCAAAAGACTACTCTGCGAATAGGGGTCCACCGCTTCGGGGAACCGTGGAGCGGCAGCGTCTAACAAAAACTCCCCTGGGATTCGTAAAGGCTGACCAAAAACCAACTCGGCTGATGAAGCGTTGAGGTCCTCCTTAGGAGCTGATCGCAACCCAAGCAGCACCCACGGCAAACGCTCCACCCAGCCAACNCTTCACAATAAGAGCATCCAGCTGTGTTAAACTTCACAATAAGAGCATCTAGCTGTGTTAAACTTCACAATAAGAGCATCCAGCTGTGTTAAACTTCACAATAAGAGCATCCAGCTGTGTTAAACTTCACAGTAAGAGTATCCAGCTATGTTAAACTTCACAATAAGAGCATCCAGCTGTGTTAAACTTCACAATAAGAGCATCCAGCTGTGGTAAACTTCACAATAAGAGCATCCAGCTGTGTTAAACTTCACAAAAAAGCATCCAGCTGTATTAAACTTCACAATAAGAGCGTCCAGCTGTGTTAAACTTCACAATAAGAGCGTCCAGCTGTGTTAAACTTCACAATAAGAGCATCCAGCTGTGGTAAACTTCACAATAAGAGCATCCAACTGTGTTAAACTTCACAATAAGAGCATCCAGCTGTGTTAAATTTCACAATAAGAGCCTCCAGCTTTGTTAAACTTCACAATAAGAGCATCCAGCTGTGTTAAACTTCACAATAAGAGCATCTAGCTGTGTTAAACTTCACAATAAGAGCATCCAGCTGTGTTAAACTTCACAATAAGAGCATCCAGCTGTGTTAAACTTCACAGTAAGAGTATCCAGCTATGTTAAACTTCACAATAAGAGCATCCAGCTGTGTTAAACTTCACAGTAAGAGTATCCAGCTGTGTTAAAACTTCACAATAAGAGCATCCAGCTGTGTTAAACTTCAGAATAAGAGCATCCAGCTGTGTTAAACTTCAGAATAAGAGCATCCAGCTGTGTTAAACTTCACAATAAGAGCATCCAGCTGTGTTAAACTTCACAATAAGAGCAGCCAGCTGTGGTAAACTTCACAATAAGAGCATCCAGCTGTGTTAAACTTCACAAAAAAGCATCCAGCTGTGTTAAACTTCACAATAAGAGCATCCAGCTGTGTTAAACTTCACAATAAGAGCATCCAGCTGTGTTAAACTTCACAATAAGAGCATCCAGCTGTGTTAAACTTCACAATAAGAGCATCCAGCTGTGTTAAACTTCACATAAGAGCATCCAGCTGTGTTAAACTTCACAATAAGAGCATCCAGCTGTGTTAAACTTCACAATAAGAGCATCCAGCTGTGTTAAACTTCACAATAAGAGCATCCAGCTGTGTTAAACTTCACAATAAGAGCATCCAGCTGTGTTAAACTTCACAATAAGAGCATCCAGCTGTGTTAAACTTCACAATAAGAGCATCCAGCTGTGTTAAACTTCACAATAAGAGCATCCAGCTGTGTTAAACTTCACAATAAAAGCATCCAGCTGTGTTAAACTTCACAATAAGAGCATCCAGCTGTGTTAAACTTCACAATAAGAGCATCCAGCTGTGTTAAACTTCACAATAAGAGCATCCAGCTGTGTTAAACTTCACAATAAGAGCATCCAGCTGTGTTAAACTTCACAATAAGAGCATCCAGCTGTGTTAAACTTCACAATAAGAGCATCCAGCTGTGTTAAACTTCACAATAAGAGCATCCAGCTGTGTTAAACTTCACAATAAGAGCATCCAGCTGTGTTAAACTTCACAATAAGAGCATCCAGCTGTGTTAAACTTCACAATAAGAGCATCCAGCTGTGTTAAACTTCACAATAAGAGCATCCAGCTGTGTTAAACTTCACAATAAGAGCATCCAGCTGTGTTAAACTTCACAATAAGAGCATCCAGCTGTGTTAAACTTCACAATAAGAGCATCCAGCTGTGTTAAACTTCACAATAAGAGCATCCAGCTGTGTTAAACTTCACAATAAGAGCATCCAGCTGTGTTAAACTTCACGGTAAGAGCATCCAGTTGTGGTAAACTTCACAATAAGAGCATCCAGCTGTGTTAAACTTCACAATAAGAGCATCCAGCTGTGTTAAACTTCACAATAAGAGCAGCAGGCTGAAGTCAGATGAGCGCGCTGGAACAACACTTTCCCTGAAGGAGACGTTTCTGCCTCAGTCCGGTTTAGTTTTTGGGTCGGTGCTGTCTGAGGAGGTGTGTTCAGGTTTGGAAGCGGCGCTGGAACCGAACATCTGGAGAGCGACCCGCGTCCAGACATCTGGCTCGTGTTCCTCAGAAGGTGCTAACCGTTTAATGACAGGGCTCTGGGTTCACCTCCGTGGAGGCTGAGGCACGCAGCGTGTTCTGGTCAGACCCAAACCTTTCTGTGTCAGCAGCTGCTGCTCCAACTGAACAGAACTGAACAGAACCTCACAGAACTGAACAGAACTGAACAGAACTGAACAGAACCGAACAGACTTCCCTTTGTTCAGCAGAGTTCTGACATCACCGCGTGCTGCGGAGGCGGCAGCAGCTGAACACACACATGGTTCTGGAGCCTCGGACCGGGCAGAACCATCACTGTGACTTCCTGCTGAAGCCTCATGGCCCGGCCCAGACGTCGTCTGACTCAGAGCCGGTCCTGGGTTTGTTCTGGAAGCGGGCTGGACTTTTTGGGCCCAGTTAAACGGACCACACCCTGTGCTCTTTCAAACGCAGCTCCTTCAGGTTTCTGTGCATCAAACACATCGTTTGATCTTTTGTTGAAGGCCGTGGTAAAAAGGCTTGTTAGCAAAATATCTCGTGAACCAGAGGACAGATGTCCATCGGTCAGAAAGTGATCGTTGGACATTTGTGTCATTAACCTTTAGACTCAACCTGATGCTTTAGTTTAAACTCCGGTCGAGGGATGAGACCGTTGAGCCACTGGGTCTGGGGACAGAACCGAGCCCTTGTTGTCCCCGGGGACAGAACCGAGCCCTTGTTGTCCCCAAGCAGCCGGAGCCCCGGCATTCCTCTGGGGGGTGATAATGTGACGAGGGAGGAGCGGTTGCAGCTGATTTACACGACAGAACTCTAATTAGTGCCATAAATCAGACGTGTTTGCTGCAGCTTCTTTATTAAAAATGGTTCCGATTGAAGAGAACAGAAGCAGCTAACAGGACCATGGATCAGGAGACGATGAATGAATCATTTCAGCTAACAGGACCGCAGATCAGGAGACGGTGAATGAATCATTTCAGCTAACAGGACCGCAGATCAGGAGACGGTGGATCAATCATTTCAGCTAACAGGACCGCAGATCAGGAGACGATGAATGAATCATTTCAGCTAACAGGACCGCGGATCAGAAGACAGTGAATGAATCATTTCAGCTAACAGGACCGCGGATATGGAGACGATGAATGAATCATTTCAGCTAACAGGACCGCGGATCAGGAGACGATGAATGAATCATTTCAGCTAACAGGACCGCGGATCAGGAGACGATGAATGAATCATTTCAGCTAACAGGACCGCGGATCAGGAGACGATGAATGAATCATTTCAGCTAACAGGACCGCGGATCAGGAGACGGTGAATGAATCATTTCAGCTAACAGGACCGCGGATCAGGAGACGGTGAATGAATCATTTCAGCTAACAGGACCGCGGATCAGGAGACGATGAATGAATCATTTCAGCTAACAGGACCGCGGATCAGGAGACGATGAATGAATCATTTCAGCTAACAGGACCGCGGATCAGAAGACGATGAATGAATCATTTCAGCTAACAGGACCGCGGATCAGGAGACGATGAATGAATCATTTCAGCTAACAGGACCGCAGATCAGGAGACGGTGAATGAATCATTTCAGCTAACAGGACCGCAGATCAGGAGACGGTGAATGAATCATTTCAGCTAATAGGTCCGCGGATCAGAAGACGATGAATGAATCATTTCAGCTAACAGGACCACGGATATGGAGACGATGAATGAATCATTTCAGCTAACAGGACCGCGGATCAGAAGACGATGAATGAATCATTTCAGCTAACAGGACCGCGGATCAGGAGACGATGAATGAATCATTTCAGCTAACAGGACCGCGGATCAGGAGACGGTGAATGAATCATTTCAGCTAACAGGACCGCAGATCAGGAGACGATGAATGAATCATTTCAGCTAACAGGACCGCGGATCAGGAGACGATGAATGAATCATTTCAGCTAACAGGATTGCGGATCAGGAGACAGTGAATGAAACATTTCAGCTAACATGACCACAAATCAGGAGACAGTGCATGAATCATTTCAGCTAACAGGACC
>JBBPBX010010537.1:8646-25789 GCA_038048925.1 Garcialebias charrua
TACTGGGGATAAGATCGAAAATTTAAAAAAGTGCCTTTAAAAAAATAAAAAAAAAAAAGATAAGATCGTTTCTGGGACCCTCCCATTTTTTTTTCACAGTGTGTGCCATCAAGTGGTCAAAAATATATTACACAAAGAAAGAAAACATTTCTTCTTAAATTTGATACACAAAATTATATTTGTCTATGAAACCCAGTCCGAACCCAGAAAAAAAACCTAACATTTTTAATTAAGCTTTCATACCACCAACTACAGTATTATTAGCTGAGGGGGCAGAATATCATATCTGAAGAGCCATCAAAAAAGTGTGTTAAATGCTTCCCCTGCTTCTGCATGCATTGGACCCTGTTCTGACATATCGGATATTTTGTGATCTCATCTGTTTGGGTCTTGGCTGCGCGCATCTGCTGAGTGTCTGGGCTGAATGAACGTCCATTTGGGCTGATGGATCGCTGGCAGAAGTTCATCTGAAGCTTAACTGAACTCTTTACCCCTTTCAACCGGCTGGTCAGTGCACAGTCAAATGGCCAAGTGCGGCAGATGCAGTATGGTAAGCCATGTTTGCATATATTGGATCGTCAGCAGCACATGTTTCTGACGCAATAAAAAGCCCAACACCGACCAGGCCTACACATTAAAGGAGCTGTATGTAACTTTTCTAACAATATATTTTTAACATATTTCTTCACTCTGTCACTACCTCCTGACATACTGATTTTAGACAAGTAATCTCTGAAAAAAACTATTGTCCCCTTGCTTCTCTAAAAGCATTTCTAAAAAGCCACAGTGACCCGCCGTTAACCAGCCAATAAAAACAGAGTTTGTAACCAGCCAATAAAAACAGAGCTTGAATTTGAATCAGCCAATAAAAACAGAGCTTGAATTTGAATTTCAGCAGAGCAAGGGGTAACAGAGCCATATATGGCTCTGAGGGGGAGGGACCAGAAACGTGTCTCTGTTCAAAAATTTCCTAAGTTCCAGCGTGTTCCAGAAATTACATACTGAACCTTTAAGCACAATATAGCCGTTTTCACACTGCACGACCCTCCCCAGTCCGGCTCGTCCCTGGTTGGCCAAGAGCCCGGCCTGGCCCGCACCCGCTCATTACGCATTATGCGAAGAGCAAGCCTTGAAGTGGGTGGAGAGTTCTCTTGAAGTGGGTGGGGTGTTCTTGTGTGCGCGCTTGGTGTGTGTGTGTGGAAAGACAAGGGACGCCGCTAAAAATATTTGTTAGCTGAATATATATATATTAGTGTTTCTGAGTTTAATGTTTGTTAATAACTGATTACAAATCAGCTTATTTTACACGTGCGTAGCAAGGATTTTCTGAGGGGCAATCTGTCAAAAGACAGAGTGGACCTACAAAAAGCAAGTTGCCCAGTAGGTCACTGCTTTAAGCATTGGGTTGGCGCGCAGATCCTTTTCCCAAAAGCTGGTTCGAATCTCACTCAGTACGGTTAAAACTTATTTTACGTTTGTCTTTTATTGGATAAAAATATGAGGACTGAGATTTTAAAAAAGGAGTTTGTGAAACTCCTTTTTTTTTATCCAATAAAAGACAAACGTAAAATAAGTTTTAACCGTACCGAGTGAGATTCGACCAGCTTTTGAGAAAAGGAACTGCGCGCCAACCCAATGCTTAAAGCAGTTTTTAAGCATTTTTTTTTTGCTTTTTGTAGGTCCATTCTGTCTTTTGACAGATCGCCCCTCAGAAAATCCTTGCTACGCACGTGTAAAATAAGCTGATTTGTAATCAGTTATTAACAAACATTAAACTCAGAAACACTAATATATATATTCAGCTAACAAATATTTTTTAGTTGTTTCTGTAGTTAAATTTTAATGAGATTCAGCTCGCGCTGAGGTTGTTGTTAGAACGAGCTGATGACTCAACAACACGCAGCAGTCCCACCCCTGCTGCAAACAACGAATCAAATGTGAGCAGTACATGATGTCAAACTGGGCCCGGGAGCCCGGCCCGATCAGGACCACGGTGGAGATGGTTCCAAAACGAGGGCGGACCCTGGGCGGAAAAGGCAAATGCGAACATGACGAACCCAGGTTAGAAGGCGGGGCGGGCCGGGCCGTTGAGGGCCGTGCAGTGCGAAAACGGCTTATTATAGCCCGGTCCGAATCTGGATCGGGCAGGGCTGGGCTCTGGGTTCGGTTTAGAAATTATAGCTCTACTTCTAACCCACTAAGCTCTCAACAACATAGCTACATCTTATATTACAGATCTTCTTGTTCCTTATTGACCTAACAGAGCACTTTGCTCTCAGACTTCAGGCTTACTCACGGTTCCTAGAGTTTCCAAAAGCAGAATGGGAGAAATATATTTTAGTACTCAGGCTCCTCTCTTGTGGAACCAACTTCCAGGTTCTGTCCATGAGGCTGACACATTGTCCAGTTTTAAGACTGGGCTTAAGACTTTCCTTTTTATAAATCCTATAATTAGGGTTGACTTGTCATGCTGCCTTAAGCTTAGATTTCTAAATGACAAATTGACCTCATTTCCTTAAAGACCGTGTAAAGTAAAATTAAATGTGTGTTTTGAGTTTGTCACATGGCATAAATATGTGTTATTAATCACCCATATAAATCTGACTGATTAAAAACATTGTTTACCTTATAAAATTAAGTCTCAAAAATAATGAAAAAACATAATTGTGCCCTGGTCTGAAACGCTGGGGGCGTGTCAGCGCGTGGGCGTGGTTTCAGCGCAGTACTGCGCCCGTGTCCTGCACCCTGAAGATGTTCGCGAAGGCTGGCAGCCTAATTGGAGTTCTCCAGCTCTACTCATTTGAACCTCCAGAGCCAGACTCAGACTCTGAGTCAGACAGTGACCACTGTGACGGTCGGCATCGTTCTTCACAGCCTGAGCTGTGTGTGGAGAGGCAGACAGGTGCAGCAGAGATCCAGTAAACCTGCTCTGTTTTTATCTGAGTTCTGGCTGTAACAGCAGCTCCTTTTTCCAAGAGTTACGCTGTTTTTAGTGCACAAACAACTCTGGTTTTGTTTTTAAAGTTGAGGACACAACTATAATTCATAACTCCGCTGTTATGTGTTTAATAATAAGCGCTATTTTAGAAGATGAGCGGACTCGCTGCACCCGGTCCGACCCGGTCACATCGCATGCGGGGTCTGTGTTGGTGATTAAAATATAGAGTAATCACGTTGATAACTAAGTATGCAATGGACCTGTCGCATTTTCTTAGCAAAAAAGGAGCTATAGCTATTGCTATCTGATGCTATCTGCGATTTGCGAGTGAACGGCTCCACCGAGGCGAAGAACTAATTTATACGGCTGGAGCTGCAGGGGGTGGGGCTATACTTAAGAAGACCGCGTGACGAAACGCGGACACATTTAAAACACGCCTAAAAAATCCTGAAACAGACATATCTTTATACACAGTTTGATCTATAACTCCAAAATTAATTGAGCTACAATTTTGAGACTTTTTACCCATTTACAAGATTACAATTATGACATTTATAATGTGTCTAACCTGTAACTAAACTCTCGGTCATGTGCTCATTCAGTTTGCACTACTTCTCATATTTGCACTAATGTTTGTATTACATTACTGCCTATAGTCATACTACTGTTTACATTCACTGTTTACATTTATTAATACGGTTTACATTTATTACTACTGCTTTACATTTATTACTACTGTTTACATTTACACTACTTTTATCTACACTACTGCAGATACATATACAGCATTCTCTGACTAGCCTTATCTAAGGATGCCAAATGTGCCTTATGTGCCTCACTGCATATGCCACTTTGCCTATATACCAACATCAAATACCTCATACATATACTGTGTACATTAACTTATATGCTGCTGTGCCACTCTTTGCAAATGTCAATGCTAGAACCTTCAGTTTATTTTATAGATATACTTTTTATACTTTTTATACTACTATGCAAAAACTCAGGACAGTATTACACTTTTATTATTTCATTTTATGCTTATGTTCATTGGGTGTTTGGTGTTTTAGGGGTGTTTGGTGTTTCAGTGTTGGTGTAAATTTTCATACTTTTATACTATTATGAAAAAACTCAGGACAGTGTTACACTTTTACTATTTTATGCTTATGTTTATTAAATGTTTTAGTGTTTAGTGTTTAGATGGTTACTGTTGCACCGAGGGACTGAGAGAAACGCAATTTCGGTCCTGTGTATGTCCTGTACATATTGCAGTTCTGACAATAAAGTTGACTTTGACTTTGACTTTTGCACATTGTATCTTTGTTCTATTTTTTATATAGCAACCAAGTACCTGGATAACAGACTTGATTGTGCTTGTAGCCTGACTACTATTGTAAAAATGTAATTTGCTGATTAAAATGTTAATTTAAATGAAACTGTTTTTAGTTAAAATCATGACAGATGACAAAATAAGTGTTAATTATGCAAATATAAATTACCATACAATTTATTATAAATTATGTAAATCAAGCTTTAACGAAGTACACAGGGAGCACAACAAGATGGAGTCAAGTGGTGGCTTACCATTTCAGTGGCAATTCTACCAATGGGGCAAATTATAAGCCAATCATTCTAGAAATCATTAAAACAGCAGCTTCCATAGGCCTTCTCGTGCTAAACATCACTACTGACATGGGCAGTGCTAACAGAGCTCTGGTGGGAACTAATGAGCCCCCCCCACCACCACCTTCTTCTTCTTGTTTTGTTTTATGGCGGTTACCACCACCCATTGAGCTGGAGTGTGGACAGGAGATAAACAGAAAAAAAACTAATTCTGTAAAATTAATTTAATATCTCAACTAAATTATCTGTATTAAGTTTGTATTTTTCAAGAAAATAAAAATTTGATCTTTAACTTTACTGATATCACTACTAAAAACATCCCTAATTGAAAATTTAATCTTCATTTTATTTATTTATTTTTTGGAAATGCATTATTTCTGTTTCATACCCTGGACATTCAATAAATACATGTTGAACCGTTTCAGGGAGATCACTGGTGCACATGTCACATAGTCCTGTTGCATGCTTTACAATTATTTAAAGAGATTTATTAAGGCCTGTGTGTCCTATTCTAATGCGAGTAAGTTCCTGTTTTTTCATGCTTTATTTGTATATCCTACCTTTTTATGAATGTTGTGTAAATGTCTTCCTGTATCAGTAATGTCCTAGTTTTCCTGCCATATTTTCTTAATATATTTATTTAATATCGTTTAACATTCAACTTTAAATAAATGTTCACTCATTTTCATCACTTCTTCCAGACCGGTGTCACACGGCTCTGCTTCTTCTTATTTTCTAACTCATGGGCGGGCGCAGAGGACTATTCAGCCAATCTTGGCCGTTGTTCTGAAGCAAATGCATGCACATCACTCTTAGGTCACATTTAGAAAAGCACGATTGCCTGGAATTTCTAGATGCCTTCAGGGTTCACAAAAAAAAAAAACTCAGAAAGACAGTTGCGACAGGCTGATGGCAACAGATTACAGCTACACATTCACGGAATGGTCAAATTATCGTATTTTTGGCCTTTTTCGGGATTATTGATCGTACATCGTACAGCGGGTAAAATTGTCGTACAAATACGATAATTATCGTACACCTGGCAACACTGGGCGGCCAGCATAATGACAAACAAACCAGCACATAATGTAGCAGGTCTCCAATCTGCCTGATCAAAATTAATGCTCAGCCTCTTTTAATTATGCTGCTGTCTGATAGCTAAATAATATTTCATACATAGCCTGGTTGTGTGTCACTGGCAAACTGTTCTGGGACAAAAATTAATAAATAAATCTTACCGAGATGGCGGGACCAGAAGCACAATCCATAAGGTGCGCTGGTGATTAGGGGTGGTGGAGTGGTGCGCCCAGAATCGTCTATCTTTTGTAACGAAACAGAGCTACTGCGCATGTTAAATTTAAAATGATAGTCTATGGAAAAGATTATTGCGCCACCAGGGGCTGGAAATACGTCACCAATCAGAACATTTTTGAAAGAAATAACTTAACTCATCATTAACAATAAAATATTAATCTTACACAACTATATATATATAATATATATATATATATATATATATATATATATATATATATATATATATATATATATATATATATAATATTATTTCTCACCCTCCGCGGGTGGTCTCCATCATTCTCTGAGCTCGGGTCCTCTACCAGAGGCCTGGGAGCTTGAGGGTTCTGCGCAGTATCTTGGCTGTGCCTAGGACTGCACATTTCTGGACTGAGATGTCCGATGTTGTTCCAGGGATCTGTTTTAGCCACTGCTCCAGTTTGGGGGTGACTGCCCCAAGGGCCCCAATGACCACAGGCACCACTGTGGTCTTCACCTTCCAGGCCTTTTCCAGTTCCTCTCTGAGGCCCTGGTATTTCTCCAGTTTCTCGTGCTCCTTATTCCTGATGTTGTAGTCACTTGGTATTGCTACATCCACCATAACGGCTTTCCTCTGTTGTTTATCCACCACCACAATGTCCGGTTGATTTGCCATTACCATTTTGTCTGTCTGAATCTGGAAGTCCCACAGGATCTTAGCTTGGTCATTCTCCACCACCTTCGGGGGTATCTCCCACTTTGATCTCGGGGCTTCCAGTCCATATTCTGCGCAGATATTTCTGTACAGTATGCCCGCCACTTGGTTATGCCGTTCCATGTATGCTTTCCCTGCCAGAATCTTGCACCCTCCTGTTATGTGGTGGACTGTCTCAAGGGCCTCCTTGCACAACCTACACCTTGGGCCTTGTCTGGTGTGGTAGATCTGAGCCTCTATTGCCCTGGTGTTTAGGGCCTGTTCCTGTGCAGCCAGGATGAGTGCCTCTGTGCTGTCCTTGAGTCCAGCTTTTTCCAGCCATTGGTAGGATTTCCTTATATCAGCAACTTCAGTAATTTGTCGGTGGTACATCCCATGTAGGGGCTTGTCTTCCCATGATGGTACCTCCAGTACCTTGTCCTCTGTTCCCCATTGTCTGAGACATTCACTGAGCACATTGTCTGTTGAGGCTTTGTCCTTGATGTATTTGTGGATCTTGGAAGTCTCATCCTGGACAGTGGCTCTCACACTCACTAGTCCTCTGCCTCCTTCCTTATGGCTCGTGTACAGTCTCAAGGTGCTGGATTTGGGGTGGAACCCTCCATGCATAGTTAGTAGCTTCCGAGTCTTAACATCTGTGTTCTTTAACTCCTCCATTGGCCAACTAATTATTCCGGCAGGGTATCTGATTACTGGAAAGGCATAGCTGATTATGGCACGTATCTTGTTCCTGCCATTGAGTTGGCTTCTCAGGACTTGCCTTATTCATTGGATGTATTTGGCTGTAGCTCCTTTCCTTGTTATCTCATCAAGGTTGTCATTTGCTTGTGGTATTCCTAGGTACTTGTAACTGTCTTCAATGTCTGCTATTGTTCCTTCTGGGAGTGAGACCCCTTCTGTGTGGATGACCTTCCCTCTCTTTGTAACCAACCGACCACATTTCTCTAGTCCGAATGACATACCAATGTCAGTGCTGTAGATCCTGGTGGAGTGAATCAGTGAGTAAATGTCTCGCTCGCTCTTGGCGTACAGCTTGATGTCATCCATGTAGAGGAGGTGACTGATGGTGGCCCCATTCTTGAGTCTGTATCTGTAGCCAGTCTTGTTGATGATTTGGCTGAGGGGGTTCAGGCCTATACAGAACAGCAGTGGGGACAGAGCATCTCCTTGGTATATGCCACATTTGATGGACACTTTTGCAAGTGGTTTGCGATTGGCTTCAAGGGTGGTTTTCCACAGTCCCATCAAGTTTGCAATGAAGGCTCTTAGAGCCCTATTGATGTTGTACATCTCTAAGCATTCAATGATCCAAGTGTGCGACATTGAGTCATAGGCTTTCTTGTAATCAATCCAAGCCATGCACAGGTTGGTTTATCAGGTTTTGCAGTCTCGGGCGACTGTGTGGTCTACAAGTAGTTGGTGTTTGGCTCCTCTGCTATTTATGCTGATGCCCTTCTATGCCGTGCTCATGTAATTATTCATGTGCATGCTTATCTTCGTCGCTATGATGCCTGACATGATCTTCCATGTTGTAGAGAAACAGGTTATTGGCAGATAGTTGGATGGGACTGAACCCTTTGAGGAATCCTTCTGGATCAGGATTGTGCGCCCTTCAGTTAACCATTCAGGGTGAGTCCCATTTTGTAGCAGCTGGTTCAGTTGGGCTGCCAGTCGCTCATGGAGGGTGGTGAGTGTCTTCAGCCGGTAGGCATGAATCATGTCAGGTCCTGGTGCTGTCCAGTTTTTCATACCTGAGACTCTTTTTTGGACATCTGCCACAGTGATGGTTACCGGGACTTGCTCGGGGAGGTTGCTGTGGTCCTCTCGTAGAGAGATTAGCCATTGTGCATTGCTGTTGTGGGACGCCTCTCTTTCCCATATGCCTTTCCAGAATTGTCCAGTGTCCAGCCTTGGAGGGTCTGCTCTGTTATTACCCTGCCATTGAGAGTACACTTTAGCTGGTTGGGTGGAGAAGAGCTGGTTAATCCTCCTAGCTTCATTCTCTCTCGTATATCTCTTTAGGCAGCTGGCCTAAGGCTTGGAGTCTTTGTTTGGCAGTCTCATCTGGCTGTGCTTCTTGGGTACTGATCTTTTCATCACACCTCTTTGGAGCTCTGACATTTGGCTCAATTCCCTCTTTTTTATCTTGATTTTAGCCTCTAACCTTCTTTTCCATGATGGATATTGAATTACATGGTTGCTCTTATAGCCAAGCATCTCCAGGATCACTGATGCTGAGTTGTAGATCAGCTCATTGGTTTCTGTTATGGTGTTGGTGGGGATTGTTCTCAATGTTGCATTCACATAATCAATGAGACTTTCTGATGGTATTTTACTCAGCCGTTGTAATTGGTGTCGGGGTTGTCTGGTGTTCATTCAGGCCACAATTCTATCTCTCAGGTCAGTTGCTGCCTCGTTCCATTTTGATGGTATATTCATTACTGCCGCTGCATACCCAATCTCTGGGCGGGGTGTTAACTCCCCTCTGACCTGGCATGCTGGCTCCTCACCCTTGCCCTAGCATTTGTGTTGTATCTCTTCAATATCAAGTTGTGATAGCAGTTGCCATTTGCAGATGTTAGAACACTGAGCTATTAGTTGTTTGGCAGTTAGTGTTAACTGGGGGTATCAAATTAACCACCATTCCTTCTGCATTCTTTGCATGTAGCGTCTCTGATTAGGGTTACTTGAATAGTAGCATTCTAACAGATCCATGTTTTCATCTCTCGACCATTTCCGTCTTGTTCCAGTAGCCCATTTTTCATCAGGAAGCTCTGGTTCCCTAACATCTGATACAGACCTTGTTTGTCCGGGCGACGTCATATGCATGTCATTTTTTATTTTTTATTTTTTTTTAATTTATAGAAAAAACAAGTACAAAAAAAACTTACAATGTCAAACATGGCTCGAGGCTTAAGGCATGCATAGCATAAAAGAGAATAAAGGCACATAAACAAATACAAAAATGTATCTTGGGCAGCTTACAACAGAAATTTGTTACAGATTGTTTTAGTTTTTAAAGCTTTTGCATTAGTACCATACTTTAAAGTAGATAAGTAGCTAAGGCTTTCCAGTTACTACAATCCGCTTTTGACATCATCCAGTCAGATTTGTTCCGTCTCAAACTTGTCCTAAATGCTGATAAAACAAAAGGGATGTTTTTTTCAAATAGGAAGGCGGTTCCAGCAGATCCTCCTCTGATTTTATCTTCAAATGGTGTCCCTATTGAGTTTGTTGATTCCTATAAATATCTGGGTATCCTGATCGATTCACATCTCTCTTTTAAACTCCACGTGGAAAACCTAGTGAAGAAATTGAAAGTTAAACTGGGTTTCTTTTTCAGAAACAGATCCTGTCTAACACTGAATGTTAGGAAACGCCTTGTATCTGTGACTTTCCTTCCCTCCATTGATTACGGTGACATTCTCTACATGAATGCTCCTACAAGCACCCTGCGGATGTTGGATGTGGTCTATCATGGTGCACTAAGATTCATAACTGGTTGTGATTATCGTACCCACCACTGCACCCTGTATTCACTGGTTAATTGGACATCATTAACCTCACGCAGACTCTTCCACTGGTACATTTTCATCTTTAAATCACTTCTTGGTCTGCTGCCCTCATACATCTCCTCCTACATGTCTTTGCGTGAGTGCAGCTACAGTGTGCGCTCTCAGGACATGATTACCTGCAGTGTTCCGTCAGTGAGGACTGAACTTGGAAAAAGGGCCTTCTCCTATTCTGCTCCTGCTTCATGGAATATCTTACAAAAAGATCTGAAGCTCTCGACCTTGACTTCTCTAAATGGTTTTCAGAATCTGTTGGAATCCTGGCAAAAACCAATGCAGATTTGTTCCTGTCTTTGATTTTATACGTCTACCTTATAATGTTTTGCTAGTTTTTTGATACTTTGTTAAAAAAAAAAAAAAAAAAAATCTTTTGTTTTTTTCTCTCTTTTTGTTTTCTATTGTTTATTGTTTGTTTGTTTATTGTTTAATGAAATTCTATCACTGCTGTTCATTGTTCTTTAGTTTTAGCAGGTCGCTTTCGTAAATGAGCCCATGAGGTTCAAAAGATTTACCTGACTAAATAAAGGTTGAATGAATGAAATATAATTAGAAAACACTATAAATCTAGGTTTTAGCAAGGAGAATTTACAGCTGTGGATGTAAAATTTGGCTAATAGTAGTATTAAATTTACAACAAAAACTTTCTCACTTGAAATATTTGGACAAAAGAAACCAAACAGTATAATTTTAGCGTCAAATGGTAGGTCAATTTCTAACTTTCTATTTACATACATGAAAATGTCTTTCCAGAACACCTGAGTATGAGAACAGTCCCAGAAGAGATGGATGATGGTCTCCTCAGAGCTGTGGCAGAGTGAACACATTGGGTCTACGTTTGGACGGTACTTGGAGATTATATAGTTTACAGGATAACATTTATGCAGAATCTTTAGGGACACTTCTCGAATCTTATTAGTTATAAAGTATTTTCTAGGTAACAACCAAACATCTTTCCAACAGATATCATTAAATAAATTATCCCAGAAGAATATAGAAGCAGGTTTACTAATACATTCTCTAATTATTAATTCTCTAATACATTTGTTATTTGTTTTTTCACTTAAAAAAGGGTCAGAGTTACCAATGAATAATTCTTCAGTTAAATAGTTTGTGCTGTTTTGTACAGGATTTGACATCAACATTTTCACACCAGATGGAATTGCATCAAAGACAATTGCAAATTCTTTTGGTAGTACTGGAAAGTTATACGTAGTTAAAAATTCACTGTAAGAGTAAGTGTTGCCGTCTTTGTTGAATAACTGATGTACATGAACTATTCCTCTGTCAAACCAATTTTTAAAGAAAATAGATTTATGTTTAAAACAAATGTCTTTGTTATTCCAGATATAGTATTTGTGTGGAGAGAAATTGTGTTTGTGAACCAGAGTCCAGCACAAAAACAGCTGTTTGTGGAAGTTGGAGAGTTTGATCGGGATTTTGTCAATGTTGTAATTACACCTTAAAATAAAAGACAAACCACCCAATGCTTCAAATACATGTGTAGAAATGAAGTTCCACAAAGAGTTTGGATTTAAGAGATATCTTTTGATCCATTTAATTTTAAAGGAGGAGTTTAGAGTCTGTAAGTCTAATACATTAAACCCACCAGCTTATTTATCATTACATTTTTTCGGATTAGATGAACCTTTTTTTTCCAAATAAAATCAAACAATGTTTTATCCACTTTTGAAATAATGTCCTTGGGAGCCTCAAGGGCAGAAGTCGCATACACCAAACTGGAGAGACCTTCAGCCTTAGAAAGTAATACACGACCGGAGATGGATAAATCTCTCTGTACCCATAAATTGAATTTTTTTTGAATTACAGTAACAAGGGGATTAAAGTTATCACTTAATCTTTGGTCCTCCTCTTTTATAATATAGATACCAAGGTATTTAACTTTGTGTTTTACTGGGATTCCTGAGATCTCTGTGTCATGACATGTTTTAATAGGGAGTAACTCACATTTAGATAAGTTAAGGTTGAGACCTGAGGCTGCAGAAAATTCACCAAGCAGCTCAACAGCACACTTTACTTGAGAGCAATCTTTTAGAAATAGAGTTGTGTCATCTGCCAGTTGGCTCAGACATATTTCTCTACCAGCAATCTGAATACCTTTTATGCAGCTGTTTTTAATGAAATGTGCTAAAATCTCCATAGGAAGAAGGAACAAAAATGGAGAAATTGGACAACCTTGTCTAATTCCACGCTCAACATTAAATCTGCCAGAGGTTCCATGAGCTAGTTTAATTGAGCTATTGCCTCCAGCATAAAGGGTGCGTACTGATTTCTTAAAGTGCTCACCAAAACCGAACAGATCCAAAGTTTTAAATAAAAAATCATGTTCCAGTGAGTCAAACGCTTTATGGAAGTCAAGAAAGAGAACAAAACTATTTTCTGATATTAAATCTGCATAGTCTAATAAATCTAAGATAAGCCTTATATTATCAAGTATGTGTCTTCCCGCCATAAAACCATTTTGAGTTTCCCCAATAACATCATGAAGTACTTTTTTCAATTTATTTGCTAAGCATAATGCTAAACTTTTATAATCATTATTTAATAACTGACTGATTATTTAATAAATGACTGAGCACCTGTGGAGGAAGTGGACGCGGGCACACCTTGGCTGCCGCTGCTCCTCGTACTTTTTGCTTTTTGAAGCCTTTATTACTTGTATTACTTTCTGCTGTTTTTTTCACCGAGCCTTGTTGGACATTTCTACCTTTTTTGAACGCAGAGTGCGACAGGCGCAAAGCCTGTGTACAGCACCTGTGTGAACGGACGCGGACATTTCTACCTTTCTTTGAACCTTTCTACCTTTCTTGAACGCAGAGTGCGGCAGGCGCAAGCCTGTGTACAGCACCTGTGTGAACGGACGCGGACATTTCTACCTTTCTGTGATTAAGTTTTGTGTTTTAGTTAGTTAGTTTTAGAGCAACTGTCTTTTCTGACTGCGTTGTGGATCTGCAAACATTATAAGTTGCCGGTCAAAGCAGATGACCGCTTGTCCTGAGCCTGGGTCTGCTAGAGGTTTCTTCCTTCTAAAAGGGAGTTTTTCCTTTCCACTGATGCCATTGTGCTTGCTCAGGATGGGAGATCGTGGCGAAGCCAAGATTTGACTTGTTTGCTTGATTCATTAGATAGAAAACTTTCCTAGTCTAACCGGAACTTTAATAGTAGGGGCTGCTAGCTCCCGCTAGCTTAAACACGAATTTAGCTTCGAGTATCACGTAGCTGCATTTATTGTTCGCTTACCTGCTGCCTCTCTCAACTTCCTGTGTCCTCTGGACTGTTCTGGACTCTCTTCTGTACTCCTTCAAGGTAATGCTCGTTCGAGTTACCTCTCTCTGCTTCTTGTATATCTTTCTCGGAGCCGTGGGCCTGCTGCTAGCGGCTAGCTCTGTGCTAGCCTCCACCGGCTCGTGGATGTTGACGTACTCCGCTTCACAGTTGTTTGAACTTAACAACTGCTCCATTCCTCTTTCTGTTTCCACCATCAAACAACTGGGACTTCTGCGTAGACCTCGTTACATCCATAGAAGCTCTCGAAGGAAAATCGTTTCTTCTCAAGCGAACTCGGATTCGATTAGTGCTGTCTGGACTGAGAGACGTGTCGCACCTCGATGGCGTCATCAGAACGCTGCGTCTGTAGGCCTTTGTAGTCCTCTGCGCACGAAGTGGCGAGGAAAACGTGGAGTGGATTTCAGTCTGCTTAAACCGGTTCAAAAAGCTCCTATTCCAACTGGTATTAAATTAGAACTTTTCAATGTGCAGTCTCTTTCCAACAAGTCATGTTTAATTCATGATCACATTCTGGAGAAGAACTTGGACCTCATGTGTCTTACAGAGACGTGGCACCAACCAAATGTGTTCAGTTCTCTGAATGAGGCGTGTCCCTCTGGATACAGTTATCTGCAGAGAGCCCGCAGCACTGGCCGCGGTGGTGGTCTGGCTGTAATCTACCGCAGTAATTTAAAACTGTCTCATCTGTCTTCTCAGGACTTTTCCTCTTTTGAATGTCTGGCTTTCAGCTTCAAAGCCCCACTCCTGATGAATGTTATATTAATTTATAGACCTCCCAAACCGCATGTTTCATTTAACTCAGAGATGCATGACCTCCTCACTTTTTTCTGCACCTCCCCTGTGAAGACTATTTTTCTTGGCGACTTAAATATCCACGTGGACAATTCTTCTTCACCTCTGGCAACAGATTTTAAGTCTCTTCTGGACTCTCTTAATCTCACTCAACATGTTGACGCCCCTACGCACAGCAGGGGGCATACTCTGGATTTGGTGATTACAGACACTGTACTCATCAATAACTTATCTGTATATGACCTGGGTGTCTCAGATCACAGGGTCATCTCCCTGGAAGTGCCTTCATCTTCGCCTGCTTCAAACCCAAAACGACCCATCCAGTTCCGTGACCTTAAAAACATTTCCCTTGATGTTCTGTCTGCCGATCTTCACACCCTGACCGCTGTCAATCATTCTTCTGCAGATGACTCTGTGGATTACTACAACCAATCTCTTCGGGAGCTCCTGGACCTACACGCCCCCTTGAAGACAAGACTGGTGTCTTTCTCCCGTTCAGCCCCTTGGTACACTGATGAGCTGCGCAAGATGAAGGCAACTGGCCGTGCTATTGAAAGACGTGTAAAATCATCTGGTCTGTCTGTGCATAAGCAGGCATATAAAGAACATCAGAAAGCATACGCCTATTCTCTTAAAGAAGCACGCTCCAAATATTATTCTAACATCATCAACACCTGCCCTGGAAACTCTAAACAGCTCTTCTCCACAATCACTCGTCTGCTTAATCCCATTAAGCAAACTCTTGAGGACTCTGCTCAAAAATGTGACCTGTTTCTTTCATCTTTTAAAACCAAAGTTGACACTATCAGATCTCAGCTCCACAACCTCCCCGTTCTCAGTGTGCCACCCACCCGTCTGCATTCTGGGACCCTAAACAGCTTTGACGAAGTTGTTCAGAGTGAGGTGGAGGCCATCATCAAGAAAATGAAGCCTTCATCCTGTGCCCTGGATCCTTTCCCCTCGTCTCTCATAAAAACCAATCATTCTGCAATAGGCCCACTTATCACTCAAATAATAAATCAGTCTCTACAATCTGGTCATGTTCCACTGCCTCTAAAAACCGCCATCATTAGGCCTCTTCTGAAAAAATCTAATTTGGATCCCAACATTTTTTCTAATTACCGCCCAATTTCACACCTCCCTTTTCTGTCTAAAGTGCTGGAAAAAGCTGTTGCTGCTCAGCTGCAGGATCACCTACAACAACACTCTCTGTATGAGAAGTTCCAGTCTGGATTCAGGGCAGCTCACAGTACAGAGACTGCATTGCTGAGGGTTACCAATGATGTCCTCTTGGCTGCTGACACTGGCTCTCCCTCCATCCTTGTCCTCCTTGACCTCACTGCAGCCTTCGACACTGTGGACCATAGTATCCTCCTCCACCGTCTTCATGTGGAGGTCGGTCTCTGCGACACAGTCCTGGACTGGTTCAAATCTTTCCTCTCCAATAGGCTGGAATGTGTTAGTCTTGGCAACGCCACGTCCCAGACAGTTGGTGTCTCCTGTGGTGTCCCTCAGGGGTCAGTTCTGGGGCCCCTGCTGTTTTCCCTTTACATGCTGCCTTTAGGTCAAATTATTAATCAGTTCAACATTTCTTTTCACTGTTATGCCGACGATACACAGCTTTACATCAGGACTGGAGCATCCTCATCTTCCACCTTGTCATCTCCATCTTCACTCACTGCCCTCTCTGCCTGCCTGGAGGCAATTAGGGCATGGATGAATCAGAACTTTCTTCAATTAAACTGCTCCAAGACTGAGGCCATACTGATTGGCACCCCTCACCAGGTACAAACATCTCCTATAACAACACTTTCCTTTTCTGGACAAGACATCCCCCTCTCCACCTCTGTTACTAATCTTGGAATAAAAATGGACTCCAATCTTACATTTGAAAATCACATTAAGCTTCTGTTTAAAACTTGCTTCTTCCATCTTCGAAACATCTCCAGACTTCGCCCATCCCTAACTTTTTCCGATGCTGAGAAGCTCGTCCATGCTTTTGTCTCCTCCAGGCTCGACTACTGCAACTCCCTGTTTATTGGAATCCCTGGCAAAAACCTTCAGAAACTTCAATATATTCAAAACAGTGCAGCAAGGATCTTGTTGAGAGTTCGTAAATTTGAACATATTACGCCCATTCTCCATAACCTTCATTGGCTTCCTGTCGCCTACAGAATTCAGTACAAAACTGCTCTCATTACACATCAATGCTTACACGGAACTTCACCAGATTATCTGAAGGATATTCTTATTCCATACTCATCCACCCGCTCGCTGCGGTCACAGAACAGCAATCTCCTTCACATTCCGAGAACCAAATTAAGGACCATGGGAGACCGGGCTTTCAGTGTGGCTGCCCCCCGCCTGTGGAACTCTCTTCCTGACTGTCTAAGAGCCCCACAGTCTGTGGTTGACTTTAAGAGCGACTTGAAGACCTTTCTTTTCGACCAAGCATACTCTACCTCCTCATGATTCTACTTTTGATCTTAGCTGATATTGTTATTGATTTTAATTGTTTTATTATTTGTTTTATTGACATTTAATTCTGTTGCTCCTTGTAGCACTTTGAGATTTTCATTAATGAAAAGTGCGTTATAAATTGAATTCATTATTATTATTATTATTATTATAATAATGTGATGGGGCGCCAGTTATCTAAAACTAATACATCTTTTTGTGGTTTAGGGATGAGTGTAATTAAGCCTTGGCATATGCATATCATTGTCTCTCATGTTATGAGGTAGGCAGTGTCTCGAAGGGTCTTGCCTAAGGCAATCAACTGGATAGCTCAATTTCAATTTCACTGTTGTAATTTCAATGTTGTAATTTTTGCCCCAGCCCAATATATACATACATACATACATACATATATATACATATATACATATATATACATATATACATATATATACATATATATAT
>JBBPBX010010537.1:26138-48054 GCA_038048925.1 Garcialebias charrua
TATATGTGTGTGTTGGCTCTGTGTGCAGGTTGGAGCATGTCTGTGTGCATATGTATCCAGTATTCTTTAAGGTTCCAGTTATGCTACCAAAAAGTTAAGCCACACCCCAAACCTTATCATGTCACCCACTATCAATATCTTGCAGCCTGTTCTTCTCAGACTAATCACATTGATGTATGCACGGGGTGTGTCAGCTGCGTAAACGCAGGAAGACATGGCCACACACACTTATTTACACATACACACTGGATGGTAACAAACCATTAACGAGGCCTTAATTGATGAGCTCGTTAAGATCTGTTATTAGAGAAATTGATTTAAAATAGCCACTTTAATCTGCTGGCCAGGGAGAAACAGGCCACAATGCAAATTGAAGCTTCTAAAGTACATAATGGAGAAGGTAATTCATAGATTTCACTTTCACTAATTAATAATTGGAGACTGAAAGGGGTGTTAGGTGTGTGTGTGTATACGTGTGTGTGTGGGGGGGGGGTAAGAGCATGAAGGTGAGTTTATTGTGTACCTCTTTTATTAATTAATGAGTGTAATTCTGGGAAAACCTGTTAGTCAATAATGATGTCCTTGTGTGTAACCCTCTCTACTTAGGATGGTTACAATTTACAACCTTCTGTTATGGCTCAAACTACACCAGTTGCCCTAAAAACAGCAGGGCACAGATCTGGTCTGAGGTGAAACTGGTCAGATTTAGATAATTGTCTTGCTAATTTGTTTTCTGACTATTCCCACTACTTCTGATGTGCATATACAAGTGAAAAGTGAAGTGCCATCAAACGGTGCAAGGATTTCACTTGGGGATGTTGAGCTTTGCAATATTCACTGAATATTTTTGGGAAGTTCTTAAAATCACACAATGGGTTCCCTTGCCATAAATATGTGGTAAACAGATGGACAGATGACTTTGTCCTTTTCACATTTTTGTAGACAGTCTGTGACCTGCCTTCTGTAGGGTTGGTTGGGTCTTTTTTCGGGGTTTCATATAGGGATGCACCGATCCACATTTCTCACTTCCGATCTGATACCGATACTTATTAACTCAGTAACGACCAATACAGATACTTTTTCGATCCGATACCGTTCAGGTATGTGACTCTGTATAATGAAACTTTTGCACCCAAACTATTGTGAGATAAACCCAATGAAGACACTTTTAAGCCTTGTAATAAGGAACCCGCTGACTTTAACAGCACACAGGACATGAGGCAATTATACCACATACATGTCCTCCTTACTCATGGTGCAGCTGAAAAAACTAAAAAAGCGCTAAGCATGATGGGAAAGACAACACAGCACTCCCCTTAACCAATAAGAGAGTGGATTATAGCTGGAAAACAGATTTAGCTGGAAAACTTTTCCAGCTAAAGCTGGAAAACTAAAAAAACGCTAAGCATTATGGGAAAAACAACTAAATCCACTCTCTTATTGATTAAGGGGAGTGGCTGTGTTGTGTTTCCCATCATGCTTAGCGCTTTTTTAGTTTTTTCAGCTTTAGCTGGACAAACTATTAGTTATAACTACTGTATTGGTTATAATGGGAAAGACAACAAAATCAACTCTCTTATTGGTTAAGGGGAGTGGCTGTGTTGTCTTTCCCATCATGCTTAGCACTTTTTTAGTTTTTTCAGCTGCACCATGAGTAAGGAGGACATGTGTGTGGTATAATTGCCTCCTGTCCTGTGTTGTTAAAGTCAGTGGGTTTCCTTTTGTAAGGCTTAAGAGTGTCTTCATTGGGTTTATCTCACACAATGTTAAGAAGTGGAGTCACAGAATGTGATTGATCACAAGTGCTCTTTGAAGCTGGATTGGAAAAGAATCGGCAGGTTTGTCTTTTATTAGAGGAAAAAAAGGAGTTTGTTTTCTACGGTGGCCGAGGGGTGCAAACGCTCAGCAAAAAGAAAACAGCGTTCCAAAAGTTGAAACATGCATCAACATGAAAACAACAGCGTTCCAAAAGTTGAAACACGCATCAAAATGAAAACAACAGCGTTCCAAAAGTTGAAACACGCATCAAAATGAAAACAACAGCGTTCCAAAAGTTGAAACACGCATCAAAATGAAAACAACAGCGTTCCAAAAGTTGAAACACGCATCAAAATGAAAACAGCGCTCCAACAGATGAGGCGCACTGCAAAAGATAAGTTGCGCTCCCAAAGGGGACGACCTGCAAACACAGAGCGACCTGCAAATAGAAAAGCTACAACGGAAGTGCTCCAGACCACTAGGGGCAGTCGAACAAAGAACAAATCATAAAGCATATTATAGTTTTCGGAATGGCACTACTGTAGTTATTTGTGTATTTTAACTCATTTATTTTAAGAATATTTTACACTACATCGGAACGATCACGTTGTATTTGTTTTAATAGTGTGCGGAGGAGGATCAATGCATGGATGCCTAGATGGGTCAATGGTTAGAGAGATTGCCTTGGATGCGGGAGACCTTGGTTCAAATCTCGGTCTTGGAAATTTTGTGGTATTTTTTTTTGTAAGCCTTTTGTTTTGGATAGATCGAACCAAGCAACAACAAAGAATAAACATGTAGATGTATTCATCCATTTCACCCGATCTATCCAAAACAAAAGGCTTAAAAAAAAAGAAAGAAAGTAATACCACAAAATTTCCAAGACCAAGATTTGAACCAGGGTCTCCCGCATCCAAGGAAATCTCTTTAACCATTGACCCAACTTGACATCCATGCATTGTACTTCCTCCGCACACAATTAAAACAAATACAATGTGATCGTTCCGATGTAGTGTAAAATATTCTTAAAATAAATAAGTTAAAATACACAGATAACTAGTGCCATTCCGAAAACTATAATATGCTTTATGATTTGTTCTTTGTTCGACTGCCCCTAGTGGTCTGGAGCACTTCCGTTGTAGCTTTTCTATTTTCAGGTAGCTCTATGTTTGCAGGTCGTCCCCTTTGGTAGCGCAATTTATCTTTTGCAGTGCGCCTCATCTGTTGGAGCGCTGTTTTCATTTTGATGCGTGTTTCAACTTTTGGAACGCTGTTGTTTTCATTTTGATGCGTGTTTCAACTTTTGGAACGCTGTTGTTTTCATTTTGATGCGTGTTTCAACTTTTGGAACGCTGTTGTTTTCATTCTGATGCGTGTTTCAACTTTTGGAACGCTGTTGTTTTCATTTTGATGCGTGTTTCAACTTTTGGAATGCTGTTTTCTTTTTGCAGCGTGCTGTTCTGTTTTTGCTGCGCGTTTGCACCCCTCGGCCACCATAGTTTTCAGACTGTGGTTAACACAAAATCCTTTTTTTTCCTCCAATAAAAGACAAATACACCACGCTGCAGCTTGCGGATGACGGCGGTGTCAGTCCCGGAAGTGGTTATTGCACTCCGGAAATGAAGGGGGCGCTAGTGGCACTATTAAAACACGCAACAACAACAAAATGAATGGAAATTAATATTTTAAAGGCACTAGTGGCGCTATTCTAAAAAAAAAACAATGGAAGTTAATATTTTAAAGGCGCTAGTGGTGCTATTACCATTTTTTTTAATGGAAATTAATATTTTAAATACAAATGTTTATGTTTATTAAATTTGTTCATTTTTTGCTAGTGGTGCTATTACCATTTTTTTAATGGAAATTAGTATTTTAAAGACAAATGTTTATGTTTATTAAATTTGTTCATTTTTCTTACAAATACAAGACAATCCCATAAATGATAATGTACAAAATATATATATATAAAAAAGAAAGGTAGCAGAAAGAAGAACAAATCTTATTATATCTGCCCCTTTTTTCCAAGAGTCAGATTAAACAATAATAATCTTCAACCAACAGTACAAAATGACTAACTCTTTCTAATTTTCTAACTAATACAATACACATTACGCTATTTCATATATATATTTTTAACACATTCGTTTTGATCATTTTCTTAAATGTAAACATTGACTTGGCATTTTTAACTACATTCTCCAAGCCATTCCATAATCTAATTCCCTGGATTGAGGTAGAACGTCCCTTCAAACTAGTTCTGAATTGTGGTTTTACAAACATCTCTGTCCCCTTAAGATTATAACAACTTTGTCTTTTAACAAAATGCATTTGGATATTTAAACGTAATGCATTATTTGGAGCCCTATACATAACTGATAAAATATTATAGTCTACCAAATCATGGAACTTCAATAACTTCAGTTGATAAAATAATGTACAAATGTACATTAGGAACACTATCCATCCATTAATTATCATACATGCACACTTATCCCTATTACAATTTTTTTTAATGGAAATTAATATTTTAAAGACAAATACATTACATTAGGAACACATTTATCCATCCATTAATTATCATACACACACGCTTATCCCTATACTGTAGTGGGTTTGCCAGGGCTGCATTCCAAAAACTATAATATGCTTGGTTGCAGGTGAGCCCAAATATTATTGTTGTTTACCATAATGTGTCATTGGAAACTTCATAAACTGCACTCAAATATCCAATTGTTTCAAAACCCAAAGGGATTAATTAACACTCAGAGAGAGAAAGTAGTTTTTAGAACGTTTGTCAAGAAATGATCTTCAGCAGTCGGATCCCGGCAGTAGACGTTGCAAGAATGGTTCACTGTGGATGAATAAATTTGATTCTATATGAAAACATTTTTAAATAGTCACCGGATACATAAATTAAGCCTGTGTGTAAATTGTAACAGTCTTCAGTTCAGCCAATCAGCTCATCATGCGCCTCCGGTGTCGGTCTCCTCTAATTACCCTTCATAAAGTCCGGCTTGATGTGAACAACTGCTCCTCACCTGAGTTTTCCATCACCTCCACTCGGTCTCCACCGTCGCTGAGCATACCTTTAATTTTTGTATTTATTGTATGTTTGTAACTGAACATGTGTTCCCTGCAAGTTGGTGGTTGCTGGATGGACAGGAGTCTGTGCTGATGCCCAGCTGGACACCATGTTGACAGTCATAGTGTGTTTCACCAAATGATTCAGAAACCTGTCCCTTCTGTCAATGGTTAACAAACAGTATGGGCAATGAAAGTGTGTCTGTACAGGGTAGGCCACATCTGAAGATATGGAATTCTGCAGTAACAAAAAGAAATGAATAAAATTTAAAATAACATCTATATAAACTACAGATATGTTTAAACAAGAAATGGTTCATTCCCACTCAAAATAGAGCAAGGACACAGTGTAATGTAATAGCTACAAACATACAACAAAAATGTAATAACACATCAGGAAATATACAAATGATTTGTTTAAAAAAAAGGCATGTCTGAAATGAATCACTTTATGTTCTTTAACATTATTCTTCCAGTTTTGCACGATTCAACAAGTAATTTTATGAGTCACAATGGCTTCCAGGTAATAAATTTATACAGCAAACAGTTAATTAAAATTGTGAAAGTAATATTGCTCAAACAACCAAAGGGAAGTATTAACTAATTAATTAGATTTCCCCATTTACTCTGTAACTTTTGACACACCTGTATATATATATATATATATATATACTATTTTGCCATATGTTAATACTTTTTTAGTAGATTTTGTTGATATGCAACCTAATGCGAGTAACTTTACTGAATGAAGAACCTATTTTAACCCATAAATAAACATGACACGCAGATAAATGTTGTTTATGTTAGGTTTCTTCTAACATTAGTTTGTTGACTTATACAGTGTATACTAAAAATATATTGAAGTAGAGGGTACTACACCCACCTATGATGGCAGCTTGTAGTTTATTTAAAATAAAATAAAAAAGACTTTCCAGAAATGTTGGTGTACAAAAACATATAATATAAAAAAAAGATTAACATTTAATTTAAAACCCACTATAAAACTGTTAAGAATGTAAATAAATAAATAGAATAAATAAATAAATTATAGTGTAAGTGTAGTTTCACATACCGTTATGTTGAACCGTAGGGGACAGCAATATAAATGAAAAAAGTTTTAAGAAGGTAAAAATACCAGGCTACAGCGATCATGAAAACAGCGCCCCCTTCATTTCCGGAATGCAATAGCACCACTTCCGGGACTGACACAGCCGTCTGCAGACTGCAGCGATCATGAAAATAGCGCCCCCTTCATTTCCGGAATACAATAGCACCACTTCCGGGACTGACACCACCGTCATCTGCAAGCTGCAGCGAGGACCCTCTCATAAAAGACAAACGGAAAATGAGTTGTCCCGAGTGGGATTCGAACTCACATCAAGAAAAGGCTTGGAACTGAAACCTAATGCTCTAACCCAACGTTTCTCAAATAGTGGGATATGCCCCCCTGAGGGGACGCAGTGCGATGCCTGGGGGGGCCCGGGCTCTTGTGACCCAGTTTCGAATTTTCTTATTGCGCCACGGAACTAAAATTCCTAGGTGTGTTTCTGCACGGCGCTATTATCTGTAGCACACGTAGCATTAGCTTCTCGCTGCGGTGTCCTGTTTGGGAAAGTTACGGCTTCCTTGTTTAAAAAGACGAGCGCAAGTCCAAAGCTGTTGTTTCAGGACTTTGTTTCACGGAGACTGGTGCGGACATGCAGAGGTGCGGAGCACTCCGCCACGAGAGAACAAACAAGATTAGATCTGCAGCTGCAACACGTTATTTTTTTCAACACGTCTAACTCTGTAACGGACTTGAAACAACTTCATCCCAATGTGAACGTCTCTTCTAAAAGCAAGAAGAGCAGCTTGTTGCAAACACCGCTAACAGAAGCATTTAAACTTCCATCAGGTAAATCAGAACAATCCAGATCACAGTCGCAGCTGTAGACGTTTTTAAAGCTCTGGGTTAATGTACAGGCTTTAAAGTTTGTGAGCTCCACCACAACATCCATCATGTCAACACTTCAGACTGTTTTGAAGCTCCGCTCCAGAACCGAAAGTAAAAAAGTTCAGCACTTTATGAAAAAAATAAAACTGATGTCAACAAGCCTTGGAGCTCTGATGATGATGATGACCGAGCGATTTAACCGCCTCATAACAACCGTTCAAGAAGAGGTATTGTTGTCTTATTAATATTATCATCTATATAACTTTTTAATTTAAAGTTATAATCTTATTAACTCTTTCTTTTTTACCTCTTTGTGTTCTTCAGGGAAATCCACCACATCACCTCCAGTAGAAGTGTGTGACTGAACTCTGAACTTTTCCAGAGACACCCTGATGCATGCTCAATAATCCAGGTAGAAAAATCTAAAAAAGCTAAGTCTGGTCCTCTCCCAGGGTCCCACCTGGGGGAGCAGTTCCAAGAAGAGGTTTTAAGTACTGAGGACAAATTGCACTACTTTTACACTACTTTTTATATCTACACTACTGCTGATATATACTGTATATTCTTTTTACTAGCCTTATTGCATATGCCACTTTACCTCTGGCTGCAGAAGAGGTCATGCAATCATGTGGATCATCTGTTCTGGAATAGGCACATCTAAAACATTCAGAGCAGGGAGGCCTGAGGACTTGAATTGAGAATCACAATTTTATATACAAATTATACTACAGTGGACGTATAATAAACCTTTTTCTTTTTAACCCTCTTTTGGTATGTGCGAGGTTATTACAGCCACCGTATTTATAGTCGCAGCGGAGAGTAGGGGGGCGCGGACCGGATTCTTCTTCCTGGTGGGGGGGCTTAACAGAAAATAATTGAGAAGCACTGGTCTAACCACTAGACTACCGGGTATGTTACATAATGTAGTTCCAGTTTTGCATTTAAGGAATCACCCCTTAGAAAATCCTGGCTACGCCCATGTAAAATACGCTGATTTGTAATCAGTTATTAACAGAAATTAAACTCAGTAACACTAACATATACTGTATATATTTGCAGCCTCTGCAGCGGAGAGCTGTGTGTGCACGTGCACTGGAGGGAGACATCTCTTTAACCAAGCAGCGGGCGGCAGCAGGACACTTTCCTGTCCCTGTCTAAAACTCTGCCTGCTGCTAAAACAGCCAATCAGTGATTCAGTGGGCGTTGTGAAGCAGCCAATTGGAATTGCCAACTGAGATTGGTTAATGTTACACTTTGAGCACGTTTGAGAGTGAAAATGAAAATGCAAATTGTTCTTAGTTTCCTCTGGAGCTCTGCTACAAAATGAGCAGTCTTGATTTAGAAAATGAAAATGATTTAATTTAAATTTTATTTATGAGACAAAAAAGGCAGCTTGACTTTGAAATTAAAAAGCATTTCTGCTATTTCATTTTAATTTTCAAAATTGACATTTCAAAATGAATTTTGGTCACTTTTTACTGGGACATGTTTTGAAAATTAAATGTTAAACGTTATTTTATTTATCTTTTTAATTAATTTACACAATGAGCAGTCTTGATTTAGAAAATGAAAATGATTTAATTTAAATTTTATTTATGAGACAAAAAAGGCAGCTTGACTTTGAAATGAAAAAGCATTTCTGCTATTTCATTTTAATTTTCAAAATTGACATTTCAAAATGAATTTTGGTCCCTTTTTACTAGGACATATTTTGAAAATTAAATGTTAAATGATATTTTATTTATCATTTTAATTAATTTACAAATTGAGCAGTCTCGAAGAAGAAAATGAAAATGCAGTTTGGATTATTCATTTTAAATTTTATTTATGAGTCAAAAAATGCTGCTTGACTTTGAAATGAAAAAGCATTTCTGCTAATCCCTTTTAATTTTAAATATGAGGCACAATGGCTTCCATAGTGTTCCCCTTTCATGATTTATGTTTTATTTTGGTCCTTTGAGTTCTGTTGTATTTGTTGTGTTTTACTTCTGCCCTTGTGTTCCCTATGCCAGTTTTCACTCTCACTGTCAGTTAGCCTCACCAGTTCAGTTATCACTCAGACCTGTTCCTAATTTACAATCATCCCATGTTCTCACTTTCCACTCCCACTCCATCCTACTTAAACAGGTTCTCAACACCAGCTCACCATTGGTTCATTGTCTTGGTTCCATACCAAATGCCTTGGTGCTCCCTGTGTTTTTGTGCTTCTGAGTTTTGCAAGTTAATTTGTTGCTATTGTTAAAATACATAAATTTAATTTTATGTCAAGCTCTTCGTGCCTACATGTGGGCTAAAACTTCACCAACCATAATAATTTGATTATATGATATTTATTTTGTTAATTTTTATGACTTTAGTCCTGTTTTTTTAAGCGCTTTCAGTGAGAGAGACTTGGAATTATTGAAGAGTACACACAAGCAACTAAAAGTCAAGAGAAGAAACAACAAGGAGGTGCACCTGTACAAGAAGAAGCTGGAGAGCAAGCTTCAGGAGAACAATATCAGAGAGGTGTGGTCAGGGATGAAAGGATAACAGGCTTCAAGCAAAAGGAGGATCAGAAGGATGGAAGCCTGGACAGAGTCAATGAACTGAACACATTCTTCAATAGGTTCAGCTCAGGAACAAGCTCAGCATCCTCCTCTCTTATCACAAGCCAAAGAGACATAACACTCTCCTTGACCCAAGGCTGCCCTGTCCTTAAATATTGTATCTACCACCTCGGTCATGGATCTTTCTTCTACATGTTAGTCTTCAACCAATTCAAAAATGTTGATGCCTCCTTTGGAGTCAGAATCAGAGAGGAATCAGAGAAATGCACTTGTCATACACATGTAGTACATGAGGTGGGATGAAACTATGTACACAGGGGCCCAGTTACATCCAACAAAAACACAAATTGCAAAGAAAAAAATAGTAAGACCTGAGTCATGAACTAAGAACATTCACTAAACTAAGAATACACAAGACAAGGAATTTACTAAGCACTAAAGGCCCCCGCATAGGTCTGCGTACGGCCATACGCAGCTCTACGCACGTACTACGCATAGGCACAAGCGTATCCCCCTAGGGCATGTACGCGCAAAGCTCAAATTTTACGACCGCATATGCAAACGCGTTGTCGCACAATAAATTGCCCGGCGCCGCACTCTTTTGTATGCGCCACAAATGTATTAAATTCCCCTTCTTCATCCTTGATCTGGCCTTTTCTTTTGCTTTGTTTTTTGCCAAAAGGCAAGCGATCGCTTTCCTCCTCCGTTGACTCCATGAATGAAATGATGAGAAATTATTGAATTTGTCACGAGCGAATTAAACTCGGGTCCAGCTTGGCTGCGGGAGGTTCTGCAGAATTCCTGGTGTGCTGGTCTGATGTGTGGGCTGCAGGACCAGCGCTCCCTGTTTTTTTCTTTCTGTTTTTTTTGTTGAACTTTTTAATAACATAAACACAGAACACAGCTGCGGGTGCAGCTGCCAGATCGCGCCTTTTTTTCCCCACCCGGCCTGTCAATCAATTTAGTAGGCATGTCAGCAAATGACCAATCAGCAACCTCAAATTGTCCCGTAGGTAAACGCTCTGCCCTGCTGCTGCTCAAATGACGTCATGAATTTGGAGCGAAAACGCGAGAATGAACACGAGAACGTACGCTGAGCTATGCGGGTGAACTGTCTGCATATAGTACACGTGTACGGGCACGCGTATGGACATACACAGAGCTATGGGTGAGCCTTAATGGTACAAAAACAATGCACCAAAACAACAGCAGCACGAACATGAGTCTGTGGGAGCACTAATGAACACAGCAACATGGAACAATTAGCAGCATGAGATCAGCATCATGGATAGTCAGCAGCACATATCAACATCCAAGTGGCATTACTGTGATATTTCACAGTAATTTTCACAGTGATTTTCCTGGTTAGAGATTCATGAGTCTAAGCATCAGGGTAGAAGCTGTTCCTCAGCCTGGTGGTTCTGCACTTAATGCTCCTCAGCCTTCTGCCTGAGGGGAGTGGGGCAAAAAGTGTGTGTGCTGGGTGTGGGCTACTTCATGATGCAGGTGGCTCTCTTCCTGCATCTGGAGTTGTAGATGTATGTGATAGTAGGGAGACTGACTCCAACATCTTCTGTGCAGCCTTCACCACTCTCTGCAGAGCTTTTCTTTCTGCAGCTGTGCAGCCTCCATGCCACACGTTGATGCTGGAGCACAGGATGCTCTCCACTGCACACCTGTAGAAGGAGGTGAGGACTGAGCTTCTCAGACCAGCTCGTCTCAGCCGTCTGAGGAAGTAGAGTCTCTGATGAGCTTTCTTGTTCAGGCTGGTAGTGTTTTTGCTCCAGCTGAGGTTGTCATTCAGGTGCACACCCAAACTTGTATCTGGAGACCACTTCCACCACAGATCCTCCTATGCTGGGGTGGGTGTGTGTTTTTTCCTTATGAAGTCCATGGCCATCTCCATTCACAATGATGTGAAGGTAGTGCGTCCTGCACCAGGGGCCTCATGTATCAACCGTGCGTGCGCACAAAAACCTTGCGTGCGTCACTATCCACGCAAAACCCCGTATGTATCAAAACTGAACTGAACGTGAATATGTGCGCATCCAGGTACATTTCCACGCCAGCCCCAGAGCACGCGTACGCACGTTTCTGTGGTTCTTGTTCCTTTGGCGACACTTACAGGTGATTCAGAGAAACTGAAGCCCCACAGTCTGTGGTTGACTTTAAGAGCGGCTTGAAGACCTTTCTTTTCAACCGAGCATACTCTACTCCTCATGATTCTACTTTTGATCATAGCTGATACTGTTGTTGATTTTAATTGTTTATTAAATGTTTTATTGACATTTAATTCTGTTGCACCTTGTAGCACTTTGAGATTTTCATTAATGAAAAGTGCGTTATAAATTGAATTCATTATTATTATTATTATTATTATTATTAACTGTTCATGATGTGAAAATGATTAATATTCCCACCAAACACACGATTAACAAGTATTACATCCACATGACGCAGTTAAATAAAGCACGCGCAAAGTTGTGCCAAAAATAAATTCAACAGGAACGGATTCATTCAGCCTTACTGGAGGATATAATAAATAGTGTAACACGCAGAGCATTTATTTATAAACAGATATAATTTTCTGATCTAGGATATGGCTTATCAGCCGTTTTCAGAAATAATCATTTTTCAGTTTGGCACTGCTGCGCTCTGGAGCAACACAGGAGCCGTGCATCACGCGTGCATGCAGAAGCAGCGATCAAACTGTTCCCGAGCTATGAGGGAGCTGCAGGCCGATCAGGGCAGTCCAGTCCACACAAAGCCTGATCAATGGAATGTCTCATCCATATGATTCCAAAGGCTGAGTGGTCGCGCTTTGGAGCGCGCGCGCACCCTCGCCGGTTACATGGCAGCTGGAGGTGATTCATGATCTGCGTTTATTGTAGATTTCTCCAAAATGACACGTGAAAGTACACCATATATAACTTGTTGGAGAGTAAAGGCTTCACAGACAAACAGATTGCGCACAAGGCTGTGGCGCGCGCTGCGCGCAGCGTTTGGAGACTCAAACATCACGTCATGTCATGAAAACTCTCCACTGAGACGCACAGACTCGTTTCTTCATATCATCTATTAAATAAACAAAGATCAACCAAACATCTAAGTTCCTCTGTGTTTACAGTAATTATGGTAATAAACTCGTGCGCAAAGTTAATATTTTCACTCAGAATGAATGGATGAGCCGTTGCGCACCAAAGCAGGGTGGGCGCACACACTAATACCGACACACAATCACTCGTTCTTTGCGTGATGAACACATTTTATTACTATTCTTACTTAGGATTATTTTCCTCACTCATATTATATTAAATTCATTATTTTCCTGAATCTAGAAATCATTTCTGATCGCGCAGGGATCAAACAAACATGTCCTTCACACATGCAGGAAGTAATTTGCATCTGTTTAACATATGTAAATGAAGGCGTGTCAGGGGAGGTGTCTCACGTGCGCTCAGTTCCACGTTAATTGTGATGTACAAAAGGAATGTGCGTGGATTCCGGTGTACGCACAGTTTGATACATCTGGATTTTTTTGTGCGTACACACTTTTCTGGATTTGACCGTACATCACTTTTCAGTAGGAAATCCACGCAAGTCTTTGTACATGAGGCCCCAGGTCTCCAGGTGTACCACCTCCTGCCTGTGGTTGGACTCATCATTGTTTTTGATGCATCCAACCATTGCTGTATCGTCTGTAAATTTTACAATATGACAGCCTGGATGGGTCAGTACGCAGTCATACGTTAGCAGAGTGAACAGTAGGGCGCTCAATACAGCCCTGGGGGGAGCCTGTGCTGAGGGTAATGGTGGAGCAGGAGAAGTTGTGAATCTTCATAGATTGTGGTCTGTTGGTTAAGAAGTCTAGAACCCAGTTGCATTTAGAGGAACTTAGTCCTAATGCAGGCATAGGCAAACCACGGCCCACAGGAATTAGGTATCTGGCATTGGGCTTTTTCATTGGCCTAACGAAATTGTCCAAAATTTGGACAATAAAAAAAAAAAAAAACTTTTTTGTTTTTTACTTTATTTTCCAGGGGTATTGAGTTAAATTTTAGGGGTGCTTCAGCACCCCAAAAATAGGTGAAAATCACCACTGAGATGGAGGGAATTTGGGTGGAAAAGTTTGACAAGATCACACCCTACCAAAAATTCAACTTTAAAGGTAACTCTCCAGCTTGTTGGAGAAACTGTGGAAATAAAATTGCAAATCATTACCATATTTATTGGGACTGTCAAGTAATTAGAACCTATTGGAAGGAGATACATAAAGTAATACTGTACAATATATTATTGGCCGTCAATTGCCTTTAGAAAGTAAAGTTTTGTTTTTTGGACTCATGCCTGAAGGATGGCCAAAGATAGATAAACAGCACTTTGCTCTTTAAAGGGAGTTTTTATCTTCCGGTTTGTTATGCGAACAGGGTAGACCAGTGGTGTAGTCTATGTGATACTCAGGCATACGGAGTATACCCACTAGAAAAGCTTAAGAATTCCAGTATACC
Source organism: Garcialebias charrua (assembly GCA_038048925.1). Classification (NCBI taxonomy): domain Eukaryota; kingdom Metazoa; phylum Chordata; class Actinopteri; order Cyprinodontiformes; family Rivulidae; genus Garcialebias; species Garcialebias charrua. The sequence continues at coordinate 39,968 of JBBPBX010010537.1, forward strand.
CACTTAAAAGTGCCCAATGACACATGACTTATCATTAGACACGTGTCATTGATACGTTAAACGGCAGTTGAACGCTTCCGAAACCATCCAACGGTATGCAACGCTGTGCTTTGATACTGTTGCATAAATTCTCTAACATGATTTTAATACAAAGCCAACTGTTGTACAATGTTTGTTGTTCATTTATTCATATATAAACATAAGAAAAAATTGGAAATGTTCAATACGCTTAAAAATCAAAATATATTGACGATTACATTGTACAGTGCTAACCAGTGTACTGTACTTTGGTTTCTAAGCACAGTATACCCACTACAAAAATGTAGACTACACCACTGGGGTAGACGTGTCAACGAGCTGCTCCGGTGACATCCAAACTTTTTAATTAAACACCACCCCCTGACAGCTATTTTCTCCACCGATTGCCGTATAACTTCAGCGTTGGAGATTTTTTTCTTTATTCTGATGATGGCTAAAAGCGCAAAAGGAAGCAAGAAGGAAGATGCGGGTTTAACGCTGGAGGTTATCACTGCATTGTTTGAGCAGCACCGGGAGGATCTGGCGTCTGAGATCACAGCGTCAGCCAACATGCTCAGCTCCAAGCTGGACCAGGTACGACAGGCCCTGGAGGAACAGGCAGAACGAGTCAGCTCCTTAGAGCTCGCAACAGAAGATCTGAGCCAGAAGATCTGAGCCAGCGTGTCCACCCTCGAAGAGTCATGTGCTGCTCTCCGTGAGGACAACGCTAAATTAAAAGATAAAGTCTCGGATCTCGAAGGACGGAGCCGACGACAGAATGTCCGAATCCTCGGTTTACCTGAAGACACGGAAAGCGGGCGCCCGACTCACTTCTTCTCCACCCTCCTCTGTGAGCTATTTGGGAAAGAGGTCCTCCCGACTCCACCTGAGCTGGACAGAGCGCACCGCTCCCTCGCAGCCAAACGGCCCGCGGGGCATCCTCCGCGTCCGGTGATCATCCGCCTGCACCGCTACCTGACCAAAGAGCTCGTCATCTGTGAAGCCAGGAGCAGAGGGAAGCTCGACTACAGAGGCGCATCTCTTCGTATCGTGGAGGACTACAGCCCAGACGTGCTCAGCTGGCGCACGGAGTACAAGGACGTGATGAGTGAACTTTACAAACGAGGTTTGAAGCCGGCTTTGCTCTTCCCAGCCCGGCTCCGCATAACGCAGCTCAACTGTACCAAAAAGTTTTTGGGCTCGGTGGAGGAGGCTCAACAATATATCAAGAAACTGCCCAAATCATCGGAGAACCCATGAATGAATAACTTTATTAGTTAAAGTGGATGAGAGGTAACAAACACACACATGCAGGGGCGTGGTAGGGTGCACTTTGGAGACACGCGCAGCTATTTTTCCTTCAGTGCGCATTTGTATATTTTTTCAGAACACACATAATATGTTTATTTATTAATGAAGGACCGATTCTGGCCACCCCTTGTTCCCACAGTGGACTTTATGAATGGAAAGGTAGCCCCACCACACAGCAGTTTGATTATGGTTGAATAATATAGCCTAACACCAAGACTGGAGACTCCTTTCACATTAATTTTTGAACTTATTATTATATACAAAAAAAAAATTTTCTCTACTGTGGTCATGGTTGCTTGTTTTTGTCAGATATTAATACAGTAGGCTATTACTATAAGGGGTTTACATTTATTCCTAGGAGCCGTGGTCAGCTCTGATTCGTCTCTGAGACCAGGAAGATTAAATTTTTAAGAATGTTAGGTTTGAAGAGCTTGCTGCCATTTTTGTTTTATTTTATTATTTTTTCTCTGGCAGCCATTTTTTGTTTTTGTTTTTTTGTTTTTTTTGTTTGTTTGTTTGTTTTTGTTGGGGGGATGGGGGAGGGCTAAGGTCACTGCCAGGAGTCTCACACAGTTGCATAATTTTACTTTCATCTTTTTTGTTTCAGTCTCTATTTGTCATACCTATAATAAAGGAGCACACAAGCTTTATTTCTGAAATCACATGAGTCAGCACTTAAACTTCCTAAGTTGGAATGTTAAAGGTTTAAACCATCCAGTGAAGAGAAGAAAGGTTTTCTCCCATATTAAACACCTTAATACAGATGTGGCGTTTCTACAGGAGACTCACATCAGGAGCTCTGATAACGTGCGTCTCCTGGCATGCTGGAGAGGACAACGCTTTCATTCTCTCTTTCAAGCCAAAGCACGAGGGGTCTCCATACTGATCAGCCAGAATACTCCATTTGAGGCCCATAATGTGGTAGCTGATAAATATGGCAGGTTTGTTATAGTGAGTGGGAAACTTTACAGCACTTTAGTTGCCCTGGTGAATGTTTATGCTCCTAATACAGATGATGATAAATTTTTTAGACAACTTTTTTCTTCTTTACCCGATCTCAATAAATATCGTCTGGTCCTGGGCGGTGACTTCAACTGCTGGTTGGATCCAGTTTTGGACCGCTCATCTGTTAAAACTAACGTCATAAGCAAATCTGCATCAGTCATTCAAACCTTTTTATCTGACTACGGACTGTGCGATGTGTGGCGTGCTTTAAACCCTGAGAGAGTACTCATATTTTTCACACGTACACAAAACTTATTCAAGAATTGATTACTTTATCACAGATATTAGATACTTAAATCAGATCCGCTCCTGTGACTACCAGAGCATAGTAATTTCAGATCACGCCCCACTCACTATGTCCCTATCTCTTCCTCACTTTTCCCCAAGAACTGGACAGTGGCGTTTTAACTCAACCTTGCTCTCGGATGAAAACTTTCTAAAGTTTATTCAGGATGAGATACATTTTTTTTTGCTACTAATTCCTCCCAAGAGATTTCTAGCCTCATAGTATGGGATGCTTTTAAGGCCTATATCAGAGGCCAGATTATTGCCTACTCAGCAAAAATAAAAAAACAGTCTACTTACGAACAGAATAACCTAATGCAACAAATCAAAGAGATTGACGTAAAATATGCACACAATCAATGTCCGGAACTTTTGAAAAAGCGTATTGAACTTAAAACGAGGCTTGACCTACTAACAACACATTCAGCTGAACGTTTTCTCTTGCATGACAGATTCAAATTCTATGTACATGGCGACAAACCTGATAAACTATTAGCAACCATGCTTAAGGGCTCTAGGGCAAGGCAAACTATTCCTAAACTTCGAAAACAAGACGGCAATACAATCACAGATCATGAAAAAATTAATGATGCATTCAGAGACTTCTACTCGGAGTTATACAGCTCACAATTACAAACCAATCCTAAAAAGATTGATGATTTCTTAGCTAAACTTCACATCCCTGTCATCTCACCTGAACTCAAAAACAGGTTAGATGAACCCATCTCCCAGTCAGAAGTCTCACTAGCAATAGCTTCAATGCAGTCTGGCAAAACTCCAGGTCCAGATGGTTTTCCCTCTGAATTAAAAAAAAAAAATTTCAGTCTTACTATCTGCTCAGCTTAGTTCCACCCTTACTGAATGCTTTGAACAAGGATCCCTCCCTCAGTCATTTTATGAAGCCTGTATCACACTACTTGTAAAAAAAGGAAAAGATCCAATGGAATGCACCTCATACAGACCTATTTCTCTCTTGAATACAGATGTTAAAATTTTAGCTAAGATTCTTGCCCGTAGGCTCGAAACCGTCCTACCATCTGTTATTTCAAAAGACCAAACAGGTTTCATTAAAGACCGACATTCATATTTTAATATACGTGGGTTGCTTAACATAGTTTATTCAAGTCCCACAGTCTTGGATGAGTGTGTTGTTTCTCTTGACGCTGAAAAGGCCTTTGATCGGGTTGAATTTGACTATCTTTTTGCAACACTTAGTAAATTTGGTTTTGGAGGAAAATTCATTCATTGGATTAAATTATTGTACCATCAGCCATCTGCTACAGTACGTACTAATTCTCAAACTTCGAAACCATTTAAATTACAAAGAGGCATCCACCAAGGCTGTCCTCTTAGCCCCCTTCTTTTTGATCTAGCCATAGAGCCCCTCGCCATTGCATTACGAACCAGTAAGGAGATATCCGGCATCTGGAGAAATGACATGGAACATAAGGTGTCGCTTTACGCTGATGACCTTTTACTTTTTATTTCCAAGCCATCAACTTCACTGCCTTTTGCCCTCAACTTGTTTACCCAATTCGGCCAGATCTCCGGGTATAAATTGAACCTTACCAAAAGTGAGCTTTTCCCTTTAAGTAATAAAGTAAATATCTCAGACTTTACTAATTTGCCGTTCAGAATTGAAAGACAAAAAATTACATATCTGGGTGTCACAGTGACAAAAAAACATAAAAACTTGTTCAAAGAAAATCTGACTCCACTGTTGAACCAAGTGAAAAGATCCCTCACAAAATGGACGCCACTTTCCATGTCCTTGGTAGGACGTATAAACTCAATTAAAATGACTATACTACCCAATTTTTTTTTTCAGGCACTACCTATTTTAATTCCTAATATATTTTTCAACGAGGTGGATTCAATTTTTTCATCCTACATATGGAGGAATAAATGTCCAAGGCTTAATAAGATGAATCTTCAAAAACCTAAAGAGGAGGGGGGTTTTGGTCTTCCTAACTTTCGGTTTTATTATTGGGCTGCTAACCTCAGATGCTTAGTGCACTGGTATTTTTACCATAACCTGAGTAATTCCCCTGATTGGGTGACTATGGAATTACACAACAACAATAATATATCTCTACCAGCTATGCTTTGTGCTCCACTTTCACTCTCCTCACCCAACTCCATTTTGAATCCTGTAGTGAAACATTCACTAAAAATATGGGGCCAGTTTAGAAAACATTTTAAACTTAAGGATTTTTCCCCTCTAAGCCCCATTGCACTTAACCATTTGTTTAAACCATCTCTTCAGGATGGGGTGTTTCTGGGATGGCACAGGAGCGGTCTTACTCATTTTAAGGACCTTTTCATTGAGAAGAAATTGGCATCATTTGAACAACTTAGCAATAAGTATGGTCTACCACAATCCCATTTTTTCAGATATTTACAAACCAGACATTTTATTCAATCACATTTTTCAGGCTCAGTTTCTCTACCAGAGCCTACACTGTTGGAAACCATCTTACAATTGAACCCGACCCGTAAAGGGCTTATTTCACGGCTTTACAATCTAATGTTGAACATGATGGAGACCTCCTCACCCAAACTTAAAACTGTATGGGAGGAGGACCTGGGCATGACCATTCCAGATGAAACATGGGCTTCTATACTTAAACTTGTTAACACAACATCTCTATGTGCACGCCATTGTCTTATTCAGTTTAAAGTGGTACACAGAGCCCACTTCTCCAAAAGCAAACTGTCTCGTATTTATCCAGAAATCACCCCATACTGTGACAAATGCAAAACTGCTGAGGCCACATTGGTTCATATGTACTGGTCCTGTCCCAGCCTTGGTCAGTTTTGGACGGATGTTTTTAAAACCCTGTCCACAATCTTCAGAGTAGAAGTAACACCTAGCCCTCTCCTTGCTCTGTTTGGTATCAGTGGTGAAGTGTTACCTCTATCAGCCTCCAAAAGACAAGCACTGGCTTTTTGTTCCTTGTTAGCAAGGCGTGCAATTCTAATAAGATGGAAGGGTGCTGCCCTTCCAACTCATAAACAGTGGTTATATGACCTTTTGTCATGCTTGAAACTAGAAAAAATAAGGTGTTCTCTTCAGCACTCTACTGAGAAATTTAATAAAATATGGGGGCCTTTTCTTGATGCATTCCAAAATATACAATAATATTTCAGGTGAATTTTTTTATTATTTTTTTGTGCTCTCTGATTTTTGTCAGGTTTAAAGATGTAGTGTATGGACATAGGGCAGTGACCTGGATAGGAGTGAATGGGATTAATTTTTAAATAATTTTTGTTTGTGTTTATGTATGTTGTTTAAACAGACCATATGTATAACATTTTTTGTACCCACGCTTTCTTATTTGTATGTATAAAAGGAAAAAACTTTAATAAAAAAACAGTGATTAAAAAAGATAGATAAATATCTATTTAATATTTTATTAGTGGCGTGCAAAAAAGCCCTCACGAAAAAATTGGCTTTCACTGGAGAGCCCAACATTGAACATTTGCATCATTATTGCAATAGACATATACAGGATGGAGAGAATAACTGCAGAAGTAAACGATGAAAAAGACTGATATATTCTATGCTGGAAGAAATGGATGGTTTATATAAAATCACGTAGACCAGATATAGACCTAGTAATTTCTGAATGATATGTTGACTGTAACAAAAACCACTTTCACTCTTTTTATATCAGTGTTTTTATTATTAGTTTTTGTTTGTGTTGTTTTTTGTTTCTTTATTTCTATTGTTAACAAGATTTAAATTGATAATATACAAATAATTGAAGTGTTAAATGTTAATTATATTAAATATATTTATAAATGTAAATAAAAAATGCATAAAAAAAGAAAATCGCCATTGGTCCAAATTAAATTTAAAAAAGTGTATTTAATCGGAAAAAAAAAAAACTGGTTTAGTTTTACCTGTAGTTCCCACATTTCCCCAGTAGAGCACACTACAGACGCAGGACTGACTCACCGGCGTTTATTAGAGGCAAATTAACAGTGGAGAAGTAATTTCTTCTTCTTTGCTTTTATTTTCACTTTGCCCTACAAATTTGTCTGTGAAAACGGTCTTATCAAAGAAAAGAAAAGTGTACAGTGGACAACAACATATTGTTTCACTGAGGTCCAATCAAAAGGTTTATATGCCAAGAAACTGTTGCGTTTTTCAAAGATTACAATTTGCTAACCGCTAACTATGCTAGCAAGCCTTTTTCCTAAGGCAATTTAAAAAAAAGAAAGATGGTAAAAACAGATCAGGTCTATTGTGTCGGGAGGGCCAAGGCAAGTTAGAAAAATAATCAGTTTTTCACGCAGGACTGACTCACCTTGTGGAACTAATTGATGAAGATATAGCCAGCAAAATATTCTAAAAGGCAGAGTCCTTTAAGTTATGGTTTGTTAGCACTGCATGAAAGTAATGATGTAAAGGACACTGCTCAGCTCCTAATTTTTATCAGCAGGATTAACAACAGTTTTGAGATAATGGAGGTGTTTTTGGCCCGGGAGTCTCTGAAAGGAAAAACATGGGGGAGGATTTTCATAACCGTCTGCTGTCATTGAGAGGGAAGCTAATGTGGAGTAAACTTCAGTGTCAACATACACATCACCAAATATAAGTGGAAAACATGTTGATCTGATGAAAAGAATCCAGGATGAAGTGAAAGGGAAAACCTCGACCAGGATGTTATTTTTCATCACTGTTATGTACTCTGTTGTGCACCTTAAGAGGGTGAGTGTTTTTAAACAGCCATGTTGTATGCATGCTGGCTACAGCCATGCTGAAATTCCTGCAGTCTGCTAAGAAGCACCTTTTTTTAACCCAGCCTTCAGTCAGGCTTGATTGGAGCTGCTGCATCACCTGCTGGAGCTGTGAGGTGCAGAGTTTTGAAGGAACAAGCGAAGCTGATGAGAACACATAGAAGCTTGTTATGGTGGAGATTCTGCTGAAAGCCAAGCAGAATGTTGGAAGCCAGCTGAGGTTGGTTTTGAGATCAGAGGAATCTTGTTGGAGTGATGTGAATGCCATTTAAAAGGTAACCAAGTTTGATGACAGCCACTGTGCTGTATTTGTGCATGTGTTTCAAAGGTGTATTTCCACCAACCCTGGCCACAGTGTTTTGAGCTCCTCTAAGGAGTTGAAGTGAGCATTTGCGTGCTTGTGAGGACTCTGTAGCGAGTATGTGTGTTAGAGCAAAGTTAGTGGTTGTGTGACCTCTAGTTTTACTGAGGTGTGGACATCTCCAAAGTAGATGTCACTAAAGTTCTGTCTGTCCCCAAAACAATTGTGTTTATCTGACATTCGGCTCCCCGACTAGCCTTGATAGGTTGTCTTGTCTCAACACGCCTGAGAAGTTTTGTAAACCAGATGCTCTCATCCCCCTGCCAAACCTGCTTCTGAGGAATTCCACAGACTTTTCAGAGGAGCACAGCTGAATAAACATTATGTCATCATTTCAGGACTCTTGCCTCTAGCCGACCTC
>JBBPBX010010538.1:13996-30885 GCA_038048925.1 Garcialebias charrua
GGGGGGGGGGGTCTAAATTATTCCCTTTTGTAAGTAGTTGGCCTAGGATCTATTTTGTTGTTTGATTTAAATGTTCACAAAACCGTAATAAATTTGGACTGAGCTTTTTATTGCATATATATTTAAAATATTATTTGACTTGAATTATTAAAAAACTGTGATGGCTGAGCTGAAATATGTTATCTAACAAGTTTATAGGACTTGAGACTTCTGCTGCTAGCAAAATCAATGAGATAACAAAATCTGTTGTTGTTAAAGTGTTGTTTTCACATCGGGTAGCAACTGACATTAGCTGAAGACAAAGTACACTAGGTAGATCTGTTTTCTTTATCTATACTGGGAATGAATGGGGAGGGTATAGCACTAAGACAAACTCACACACTCACATTGACTGAAGACAGGAGTACCAGAAACACTTGACAAAACTTAATAATGTCACTTTCATAGCTATTCTGTCCAAACACTAAAATGTCTTAGAGAAAAGATAAAAAGATGCATTTTGTGATAGCTTGTGAACAAGAACCAGCTCCATGCCATTCTGTGCACACCAGGTTGTTTTGATTCTTTGAATAATATTAACCTAGCTAACTGGTATGTATTATTCACCACTGGACATATAGTTCTCATTTTTTCTTTGTGCATTTGTGTGAGAGGCAGGAATGTTTGTCGCAAGCATGTACTTCCTCTACATTTTCCTGAATTCCCCCTCAGGACCCTCAGTCCACAGTGAGGGGTGAGGCGCACACACAGACACACACTGAGCTGTGTAATAGCTGTCAGACCTGCAGTCATACTGTGCACTGCAAGATGCATACCGAAAAGCAGGGCAGTGTAGCAGTGAAGTATGGATTCCCAACTCCCACTGTCTGCTGTACATTTGTGTGTGTGTGTTTGAACAAAAGACTAAGCTCGATGAGCAGAAAAGAAGGCACAATGATTGATAACTGTGCTATTTGTTCCTCCACACACCAGGTTAAACGGCAGCTGTCTGTTGGTAGAAAGACAAAAACCTGACATCATTAAGAGTTCTCATCCAGACAGAAAAACACAGGATCAGATTGTGGATCAACCAACCAAAAACAGTCATTTCATTCCATACGTTGAACAGCATGCATAGGGATAAAGTACACAATATTTGAAAGCTGGGTCTGTCATATTTTATTCACATATTCAAATATAGCATATTGTTTTAATATTCTTCCTATTAAAAGTGTCATATTTCAAAATCCAGTGAGGCCATTATGCTAAAGACATCAGTTGTTTTGTTGAAAATGTGGACTTCCATATGCCAATGTCAATTTGAGGGTGACCTTCTGAACCCTGCTACTGTCAAATCGATCATCTGTAACCTTTTCATGTGCGCCAAGTCCCCTCTTCCCACCAGAAGGCATGAAACCAGCATCATACTGTGACTCTCGCAGTGCTGTGGTCAAAGACCTCATGCAGACATTGAAATGAAAGACTAAAGGTGTAGAAGAATACCGTTGTGTTTATCTGAGTTGTCTGTCTCAGTGTTTTTATTCCTTTTATTCCAACATGCCAAGTTCACAGTTCAATGAATATTTGGAACTTTGAAATGACTGATGCTTGATTACAGATGGTCATATATATATATATCTAAGAACGGTTCGCAGGTCGATCTGTTCGCAGGTCAGACCTTCCGTACCCTCGTCACTCGGGGATGTCCTGTTTTTTTTTTTGTGGTACCAAGTACTGTACAGTACGTACTTCGCCTATCCTAACACACCTAACACAGTGTAATTAATTAATACAGTACAGTAATAAAAATATAAATTAAATAAAAATATAATTTCTTACTTGGAGGTGGTCAAAGCCGCTGCTGCGTCCCGTGTTAGCTCCCTTGTTAGCTTCTGGAGCTAGCCAGGCCGGAGGTGTTCTCGCGGCGGCCTGGCACCATCGGCGATAAATCTGCAGCTGCCTGGACATCCACAAAGTTCACAGAGACGTTTCCAGCTCGTAATTAATCCATATGAAGCCATCCTGGTCACCAGTCTTCCAAACCTGGCTGCCTGCAGCCGTAACTATGACCTAAGATGGCGTCCGGTGTTAGCTTCTGGAGCTAGCCAGGCCGGAGGTGTTCTCGCGGCGGCCTGGCACCATCGGCGATAAATCTGCAGCTGCCTGAGACATCCACAAAGTTCACAGAGACGTTTCCAGCTCGTAATTAATCCATATGAAGCCATCCTGGTCACCAGTCTTCCAAACCTGGCTGCCTGTAGCCGTGACTAACCTAAGATGGCTGGCCTCCGGTGACTGGAGACCTTCTTCCTGTTATGACCGACCTTCTTCCTGTTATGACCGGAAGTTGCGTAATTATTGCGCAATCATGACAAAAATGATCAGAAATGATCATTTTTATCATAATTATTATTTATAAAGCCTTTAAAACAACCACAGCTGCAACAAAGTGATGTACACATGAAATTAAGAACATTTAAGCACAAAAAAAATAAAAATTTTTTTATATATATATATATATATATTTTTTAATACAGTAATGTCATATTTTTATTAAATATGATACGTTCGTAGGTCCGGGACGCCGTAGGTCGATGGAGTCGTAGGTCGGGGGTACCCTGTATATATATTGTCCTTCATATGAAAAAATCGTAGTTTTATTATTTTGTGTGGAAGATTAGTTTAAAACAAAATCCATTTTTGGGATAAAAGCAGTTTAATACATATTACAATGACTGAAAGCAAGGGTTTCTGAATGGTGTCCATGTGTGAGAAGTCAGTGAGACTATACTAATGTATCAACTTTTGAATTTTGACCATGTTTGATTAAGGTGTGTGTGTAAGCACTCTACACAGAAACCTATGCATCAGTCAACAGTTTCAGTCATCTCTCCATTAGGGGGAAATATTGTCTTCACATGCTTGAATTATTTATTCTTGATTACAGTATACCTGTTCAGAGTTCAGTTTTATTGTGTCTTGAGGTCTGGACGCAGGGGACATCGGTCTAGTTTCTCCTCATCCTGCTGCTTGTACTTCTTCAGACTCCACCACCTCCTCGCTCCGCCACGCTCATGGATGTCCAGGTGTTGTAGGTCTGGACGCAGGGGACATCTGGGTCCATTATGGGCTGAATGCTGCATCCACTTTGTCACTTCCCTCATCAGAACCACAGAAAATCAACAGATTTACATCAAAGAATATTGTTGAGTACTATTCTTTTCGTTGATGCAATCTTACCTGCTGTGATGTGAAAGTCTGGGTTGTACTAGTGGTTCAGGAAGAGCCTGATGGACTGGAGACCTGGAAACCTGAAAACACAAACAAAATAAAATAAAAGAATAATATATTTAACAGATATTTTAAAAGGGACTAATTTTTTAAACTATAAATTAATGTTGAATAATTATTAGAACCATTAACTAATATATTACCATTTCAGTGCTGTGGAAACTATGCTGTAAGTCCTCACAGAGCTGCTCACGTCCTGAAGTGAAAAGTCTCCAAAAACCAGCAGGAGCTGAAAAAAAATTATAACCTGCTGTTTACTGGAAATAACTTTGGCTTCTCTGCAGACAATCCGCTAAAATATTAACTTTTAAATGGCTAAATTGGACGGATCGAGTTTGTAGCTCCTCCATTGTTTTCAAGCTGCGCAGTAGACACGTCTCTTGTTATGACGTCATCATCCTGCGACGGCGAAATCCCTATTTATCGTGTTAAAAAAATGGCGCTAATTTTAAACTGTTTTTGGGAGGAATTTTCATTCATTTAACATTATTTTAGCAAAAACGGTCAGAGGTCAATCTTAATATTTATATATGTTGTGCCATTTTTTGGAAAGTTGAAAGATCATGTCAGGGGAGCTTTAAGCCTGATTCCCAGTCATTCCAGTTGCTAGCATGACAAATACTTACGTTTGCCCAAATTAAGTGAAACACATGCAATCTTGGAGAACTATTACACATGTAATTCTCTTAACAAGCGACAAAGTCATCATTAGGTTAGCTGAGGGAAAGTGGTAAAACGAAACCGAAGTTCAAAACCACTTCCACCAAATCCAACTTCTCTAGAAGGCAAATGTTCCCACTTCCCTGCTTTCAATCCCTTACTGCTTCCCTTGCTGTTTGCCTAGGTTGATGCTCTACATTTTTTTGGTTAGCTTTACGAAAATTATATAGTCAGGTTCAAAATATGTCTAGTGAATCAGATAAAGCACGATTGAACACAATTTTCCCTTAGTGGTGTGTTAAAATGTGACCATTTATTTTTTGCTTTTAAGGACAGAATATGATGCCTTTCCAGTGAGTATGATGTAATGAGGTGTTGATGCTTTTCTGCACCGTGTGATGTGGTTTTGTGCACATAGCTTATTTAAAAACTTTTTTTTCTAGCTTTATGTCAATCCTTTGTTGTAAGCTAAGTGGAAAATATATTGATTAAAAACACATATTGTCCAGGTGCACTGTGATTACTGTTCCCATGGTTACCTCAAATGACGTATGATCTTCACAAAGCCACACGAGAAGAAATGCTGGTTGCAAAACTGGAATCTCTTCCCAACTGAGAGCGCCCCTGAGTGCAGCTATGTTCTTCTGTTTGCTCCAGCATCAAGCGTTATTTTTCACAGTAACATAAGACAGAGTAAAATTCACAAGTATTAATAAAGGGGTGTTTTTTTCCTGATCTTACTAATGATCTTCGTTTGTTGACCTTGAAAGAAAAACAAATGTTTGTGTGTTAAATATTCAGATTTAATCAGATTTACAGATTAGTGCAGATAACCTTACTCTCTAATCATTTTTTTATACTGTTACTCTTGTGTTTTGGCAAGCTTAAGAAAAAAATGCACTTAATAATTTGTGTGAGTCTCCTGTTACAATAGTCATAGCCAACATTTTAACACCTGGAAAATGAAAAGCTAGACAGATTCATTGCAGTTTGTTTTTGTATTTTTTCAGTCATTAATGCATAGTTTTATACATCATTACACAACTCATAAAATCAAAAATATATTTTAGCAAGAAAGTGAAGCATGCTGTGTTTGGAAAATAAAACATGCTGCTCTGCATGATGACCAAGACTAATACAGTAGTCCCTCGTTTATCGTGGGGGATAAGTGAAAAAACGTAAAGTAGGGATAGTAGTACAAGTAGTAAGTAATAGTTTATTTTAGTATACTGGTAATAAACGCCTTATAAATTATATATTCCTGTATGTATGTATGTATGTACCGGTATGTATGTATGTATGATGTATGTATGTATGTGCGTGCGTGCGTATATATATATATGGCGTTTTAAACCCTTCCCACGCTTTTGCAATATTCTAAACAATGTTTCTAAACGCACTAAAAGAGCATAGAATGTCATGATTTCCCTCTCTCTGCCTCCACTGCTCTCAGCCACCTACAAGCGTTCTTGGCTAACCCCGCTTCTCTGCTCTGCACAGAGAAGAGCTGATCAGCTGCAGGAGGAAATTCATGCTGCACAGAGGTGCTAAATAATTTTTATTTATTTTAAATAAAAATTCCATGCCGATCGTGCATCTCATCTATCACTCAGCCATTGGTGGGTTATGTCCAATCTTGTTTTGAAAAACCAGGATAACGCGAGTCCGCAAAAAACAAACCGCGAAGTAGTGAGGCATTACTGGTTCTATCTGTCCAAAGGAAATAGATCCAGAAGTGTTACAGTCTGTTAAGGTGCAACTAATTGTCCTGAACTTTAACACACAGGCCTGTGGAGTCTGGGATGAAGCTCTTTTGTTGTTTGTAACTTATTTGGCTATTGGACTGACTCACCTAAAATTAAAGTGTTGGAATGCATACCCCTGTGAAGGCAGTTTTAAATGTTTTTCTCTTACAAAGTATCTTTAGAATGTACTATAATGATGTACTGACTTTGAAAGTGGCCTCATATATTTTCCTCATCTTCTTTATTATATCTGTTTGTCTTTTTTTCCTTTGGTTTTATTTTATGCATTCAATTTGAACAACCTAAATACTCTTAACCAGAAAAAAAATCTACCAAAGCTCCTTATTTGTCCTCACACGTGCTACTGATCATATATTGTATTATATCAGCATCACCTTGCTGCTATTTACCCTTTTAATATCTATAGAAGCAGTAAGAATAAACATAGTGTATTTTAACCCACTGCTTTAGCGCTTTTTATCTTGTTTTAGTTAAATATGAACTCACATCGTAATACTACATGTTATTTTTTATCTGAGGTTGAATTTACCCCATTTTAAAACCTGGCGAGGACCAAATGATTTGTTATTATGTCCTGGTATGTAAAAACTTGCTGAACTGAAAGAGAGTATACTTCATTTTCACTATAACTCTATGCATGCTGGTTTAAGTAATGATCCATTACTTTAACGCATGAGCAGATTCTCTACCGCCGTCTTCTTCCTGCTTTCTACCTGCCTGCCCACCTTTCTCTCTACCATCTGTCTTTCTCTGCCTTCTTCATCTCAAAGCCAGGCTTTAGTTTTGATCAGCGATGAAATGATTGCTCTCCTCTTTCAATTTTTCTTGTCTCCCCTCCCCTCCCAGCCCAGTTGTCATAGAAACAGGAGTGTGTGCACGTTCAATAGGGACTTTTGTGTGCTACCGTGAGCGTCTGTGTTCCAGTCGATTCCCTCAGCAGAGAGATTCATCATCCAGACTAAGTTAGGAGGTTGTGTGTGATGGCCAAATGTGCACCATCCTGTCTACCTTTGTAGCTTCCTGCCTACTCACCTTTATCTTCTTCTCTATTTGCACGCAGACATAGTATTTGAGTGTGTGTTTTCCCAGTTTTATGTTTTTATCTTCGTGCGCCCAACAGTGTGTGTAATAGGTCCCCTGTCCCCTCATCAGACCCCCATCACACACTCTCTAGCTGGATGGATGACTTTAGATTGAGTGTTTGGTGGCTTAGGCCGACCACAGCTCTAATCCTCTGCACTCAAACAAACATAAACACACACTTGCACACATACATGAAGTCCCAGGTCTCTCCACTATTAGCCAGGGCCGAGGGAGTTTATACGTGTCTCTGTGTGTGTGTGTGTGTGTGTGTGTGTGCGTGCTTGGAGGGGATTGCTCAGAGACACAAGAAGGGGAACGAGCGAAACTAACCCAATTTCCTGCTCCATTTCCTTTTCACGCTGTGGGTGCGTCCCATTCCACAGCGGGCCGGGTTGAACACCAGCAACCCTAGAGCCCGAGGTCACGCCTTTTACCTCTGAGCCACACTCAGGAGAGGGAGGGAGCACTTTAAATAAATCATGGGCCTCTCCTAAAAATTACAAACCAAATTGCTATTTTGAGTGAAATTGAAGTTCACAAAAAGTTCCAAGTCAACTCGGATTAGATTGTTGCAGTTTGATAAGAGCCTCTTTGAAATATTTAGCTCTCCTGTATTTTGTTATAGCTCTCCATCTTTATGACTGTGTACATGCAAATAATAAATTATCCTATGAACATCCCATAAAGAATGTTACAGAACAGAAGATTGCAATTGAATATACCGACTTGATTTTCTGAAAATGACTACAACTTCTTTCACACAACTTAGCAAATGTGATGCACCTTTAGATAGTCAGATTTAATTTTATTATCATTCATATCACATGTAGTGGAATGAAATTGTGTACACAGGGTCCCAGTTATATCAAACAATAGCAAAAGTATAAAGTGTAAAAAGAAACATTAAATAAGGAACTGAGATATAAACTAAGATATACACTAAACAAACGTAAAACGGTACGCTAAAACATCTAAGATATATGCCAGTCACCAATAGTGCAAAACAATACACCAAACAACAGCAGCAAGATTCTCATAGGTTCTGTTCAGCTATAATGTACACGCTTAATGCAAGCACTAACAAACTAAACTAACATAAACTAGGATTCATGCAAAGCACGAAACAAAAATACAGAAACAAGGTGCCAAAATAATAAATAAATCTACAGCAGCATGGTCCTATTGGCAGAGTGGTTCTGATGACAGTGAGGTTATCTTAGTGACATGGTCCAGTTAGCGTAATGATACTGTTAGCGGTGAGATTTGGTTAGTGTTTTATGAAATATTATTTTACAAATATTTTATGAATTTTTATTCATAAATGTTTCATGAAATATTATTTATGCAGGATCGAGAGAGATCGGCAATTATCCTCAAAAGAATATCACAGCTCAAGAGACTTTACACTGGAAACTATTTTATGTTTAAAAACAAATGTTCTTTATTTTAACCATTAAATAGAAAACAAACAAGTAACATACATACATACATACATACAAGTATTAATGCATAAACAGATACTCTTACCGTTTGACATCAAAGTGAGAGAGCCGTTCGTCAATCACAGGCAGAGCGAGCATTAAAACAATCCGGGCGATTGCACATCCCCGTCCGACTCAAAAACTAACTCTGGGAGCTCAGCTCGTTTCTTTTTATTCCTTTAGACAAGAATCACTTGCGAAACAGAGTTGGCCGGGTTCTTTCCACAAGTAATACTTTATCCAAAGCAACAAAGTTCCAGAGATGCCTATGTGATGAACTCAGGAGATGAAACTGACTGTTCCTATGATGGAATCAGCCCAGTTTCAACTTCTCATAACAAAATTCCAAAGATACCTATAGTGATGAATAACAAAATTCCAAAGATGCCTATAGCGAGGAATAACAAAATTCCAAAGATGACATAGTGATGAAATTAGGAGTTGAAACTGACTGTTTCTGTATCAGCCCAGTTTCAACTTCTCATCTCACAACCAGTGACAAGACTGGAAAATTACACACAAAGTCTGAATGTTTCAGACTTTCTTAGACTGATCAGAGAACAAACTTATTTATTCATTATTCATTCCACCTTCTGGTCTCTGATCAGTTCAACAACCCAAAAAACAAACAAACAAACAAACAAAAAGCAATAATCTTAAATCAAACGAGCGTCAGAAATGTTCCACAATCTTCTTCACCCATGGTTATGAGTGGTTACCATTCTCTGGAATGTCATGTCCGTTGAAACACTTCCAGCATGCGTAGAAAGTACAATGACTGCTCACACTTGCCATTACGCATGACTGATTCGTAGGACGTCCAAAGTTATCTTGTTTCATGACACAGTTCTTCTGTTTTCATAGTAGTCGGCAAGGCCCCCTTTTTTCTCCTCTAGGACACATTCCAGTGTTGCGGAGGAGAGGTCGCCTAGCAACACCCTGGTACCGATGACAAAGAACGTGATAATCCATGAGATACCACCTTCATGGCACTCTCTGGGTTTGGCCATGCCGTCCTCTGCAGCACCATGGCACCGACGACAAACAACGTGATAACCCATGAGATTCCACCCTCATGGCACTTTCCTGGTTTGGCCATGCCGTCCTCTGCAGCACCATGGCACTGACGACAAACAACGTGATAACCCATGAGATTCCACCCTCATGGCACTTTCCAGGTTTGGCCATGTCGTCCTCTGCGCGCTTCTGATCCTCCCACCAGCAGATGCCAAGAAAACACCAGGCTGTGAAGGAACACAATGCTTGTTGACAGATAGAATGACAAGGATTAGTTTTTTCATAGATAAAAGGTTTCATTTTTACTTTCCCCACCAAAACTGATCTGACCTGTAAGGGTCTCTCTACCCCAAACTCAAAATTTCCCTGTTTTAAATGGAGCGTCATACCTGCTATGCAGGTCTGACAGATCAGGGTACAGCTGTGACGTTCTGTTTTTCACCTTTCTCTTTTCCTTTTTCTGTTTCACAACGCGCACTCTTACTGCTTCATTGTTCTCTGAAGACTCAGAGTCAGAGGACTTTCTGTTTTTCTCCCTTCTTTTTCCCTTTTCCTGTCTCACAACTCGCACCCTCACTGCTTCATTGTCCTCTGAAAACTCAGAATCAGAGGAGACCTTTGCCACTCTGGTGGTCTTATTTTTGTTCCTGACCGCCTGTTCAGGTTTAAACGGAGATGCAGAAGGAACAACAGGAGTTTGAAACACATCCCTCAATGCCTGGGTCAAATGTTCAACTTTAAATCTGGCACACCGGACTTTTAATGCCTCTTCCTGGCATCGTTCTCTCAACTGTTCTGTTGGTAATCCGTCAATCTCAGATAATGGGACCCCGGACTGTATCAAGGCTTTCCATAAAGCAGAACGAGTTGGTCCCTGTGCATTACTTCGAGCATCCCTTTCTGGCCCATGACCCACATGTTGAAAACTATTTTCCTGGTTTTCTACTCTTTCTGTACTCCAATCTCCCAATGTTCCTAACTCCATGATTCGACTACGAATCTCAGACATAGAAACCTCTGTTGCACCAAGCATTACTGTCAAGATTGCGGCGCGATAGTGTACAGGGGCTGTCCTTATCAGCTGATCCCTCACAGCCTTTGGAATAGGTAACAGCTGGTACTGATCCACAGCAGCAACAGTTAAAGCATCCCTTACACACAATCGAACCAATCTCTGTACACACTCCCGAAGCGTGACCCACTGTCCTGTTATCTCTGGCCAGTCAGTGAAAGCTGGATAAACCTGGTGAACAGCCTCAGCATAAACATCAAATAGAGATCTAGAATACTTCCCTAAATCTCTCACTTCTCTGCGGAAATCAGCATTCACTGTGGTTTCTGTGGACAACCCAGCAAATGACAGCCCATCCCGAGCATCTATGTCAATCTGAGCTGCTCCTTCTTCAGCTAATCTTGATAACCACACATCTGTATGTTCTCCTGGCTGCTGACGGAGCCTCTTGGACAAGTAAGCTACCTCCTCCTGAGTGTAATCTTCAGTTATCATTCTAAGCTCAGGCTGCGGTTGATCCTGTGGAACAGCATCCATAACTTGTACACCATTCTCATAAACAAAGTGACCATCTGCGTCTACTCTTGCTTGTAAAACATCTGGTCTCACTATCTGTTCCTGCCTCCTTCGTTGCACCGGCTTTACACTTTTGCTGCGGGATAAGGGGCGTAATGAGGTAGTGGACTCTTCCTCTTCTTCATCACTTAAATTATCTCCCCACAAATTTCCGTTCCAGTTAGAGGGATTCCAACCCGTACCTAACCCAGCTACAAAAGCCCGTACTCTTTTGGGTGATACAGACCGTTTCGTCTTCCTCTTTTTTTCTCTTTTTAACATGGACACCTGAGCCACTGCTTCCTCAGCAATCCGGGCCATATTTTCTAGCTGTGTAGTTAACAACTGCACATGCTGACGCTGTAATGAAGAGGTCAACTCGGCTTCTTCAAGTGCCTTTTTCTGTTTCAAACTTACTTCATTCTGCCTCTTCCAGGCAGTGGCACAAACCCACAAACGCCGTTGCAGTCCGTCTATTGGCGTTTTTATTTTCACGTCTACTGCTCGTAGAACTTCTAGCAAAGTCTCAGGGTCTCCATCTCGTAGAGACCCCTCCCAAGACTCGCAACGTCCTGCTCCATCTCTCAGGCACAATGCTATGGACTGATAACAGGGTATTTCCCATCCTGGTAGTATTTCAGTCCTGTCCTGTCTCTCATCTCCCTTTGCTGATTTTCTCTTGAACATTCTTTTGAGCATTATGTAGTCTCTCTTTTCAATCCTTCCAGCAACGCCAAAATGTTTTATGAAATATTATTTTACAAATATTTTATGAATTTTTATTCATAAATGTTTCATGAAATATTATTTATGCAGGATCGAGAGAGATCGGCAATTATCCTCAAAAGAATATCACAGCTCAAGAGACTTTACACTGGAAACTATTTTATGTTTAAAAACAAATGTTCTTTATTTTAACCATTAAATAGAAAACAAACAAGTAACATACATACATACATACATACAAGTATTAATGCATAAACAGATACTCTTACCGTTTGACATCAAAGTGAGAGAGCCGTTCGTCAATCACAGGCAGAGCGAGCATTAAAACAATCCGGGCGATTGCACATCCCCGTCCGACTCTAACTAACTCTGGGAGCTCAGCTCGTTTCTTTTTATTCCTTTAGACAAGAATCACTTGCGAAACAGAGTTGGCCGGGTTCTTTCCACAAGTAATACTTTATCCAAAGCAACAAAGTTCCAGAGATGCCTATGTGATGAACTCAGGAGATGAAACTGACTGTTCCTGTGATGGAATCAGCCCAGTTTCAACTTCTCATAACAAAATTCCAAAGATGCCTATAGTGAGGCATAACAAAATTCCAAAGATGACATAGTGATGAAATTAGGAGTTGAAACTGACTGTTTCTGTATCAGCCCAGTTTCAACTTCTCATCTCACAACCAGTGATAAGACTGGAAAATTACACACAATGTTTCAGACTTTCTTAAACTGATCAGAGAACAAACTTATTTATTCATTATTCAACAGGTTTCATAGAGACATACTGGTAGATTATCTCAAAACTTTGTTTTAAAAAATGTAAATAAAGTTAAAGATTCCCCCTTTTTTTTTGTTTTTTTGTCGAGGGCAGTTTTATTAGTTTGTTTTTAACAATATTTAATTTGAAGCTAAACTTGAAACATCATCTTGTCCACGTTTAATGAAACCAGTAGATCTCAGCAGCCTCCACATGGCTCACCAGAACTCAGTGGTTTATTTACATGACAACTTTGATGTGGGTTTAATTTGTGCCTTCACCAAACAGGTGATCTGTACCAAACCATGTGATGGACAAGTACCACGTGTAGATAGAGCCCACAAACTCAATAGCCCAAACTCTTCCTCAGAGCTAATCATTCACCAAGAAAATAATTCCAAAAGTGTTTCTGCTCGCTACTGATTTATGAACTCATCAGTTTGGTTTAAATACATCCTCATAAGTTAGTTCAATAAAAAGTCTTTATAGACACGTGGCCTAATAAAAGTCTGTCCACCACTGTTTCATTAATCAAATTAATGTAGTGGCAGATAGACATTATGTGGGCGGGGCTTTAGTAGTTTGATTTAAATGCATGTAATTTGTCGTCTGGTAGAAGAAAAACTAATATGAAAGCAACATAACAGGATGTTTGCTTGCCCTCAACAGGAAGTGGGAATCACCGATACTTCATGGGCTATCTGTTCTTCCTGCTCTGCATGATCTGCTGGATGATCTACGGCTGCATCTCCTGTAAGAACAACGCGCCATCGTTTTTCTTTTTTTTTTGTCCTCGAGTCGTCCTCTTAACTCCTGTTTAAATTCTCGTCCCAGACTGGAGGGTGCACTGTGCCACCAGTTACTCCAAGGATGGTTTTTGGCTCTACCTGACCCAGATCGCCTCCTGTTCGCCCTGGATCTTCTGGATGTTCGTCAACAGCATCTTCCACTTCATGTGGGTGGTCGTGCTGATCATGTGTCAGCTCTATCAGGTACAGCTTCACTTTAAGAAAAGAGCTCTTGTCAGTTTTAGTGTTTTACACATCTGGATGTCTTAAAGTCTCCAGAGGCAGCAATCGGATCATTCATTGGACAACAAAAATGTCAAACTTGTTTTCCTTTTTCCAAGGGTTTACAGATTTTGTTTATTGGTGTGTCTTGTAGATCGCTGCGCTTGGAATCACCACTAATGAGAGGATGAATGCTCGACGATACAAGCACTTTAAAGTCACGGCCACGTCCATTGAGAGCCCATTCAAGTAAGTCCCTGCCTGCTGTCCCATTTAAACCAGAATCACCATAACATCAGAGCTAAACTTGTGTTGTCTTAAATCTGTGGTTCTCTAAACTTAACGGGACCAACAAGGTGTCTTTGTGTATTTAACTTTCTGCACAACTCTTTGCCTCTGCTCGGCCTACGTGGTCCGCTGTATTTGTAATAGTACTGTATAGGGGCGGTCAGTTTTACTGAGCCGTCCAATACACCGATGTAAAATGAGCAGGTTTTATCCTGACACAAAATATCATAAATAATTCACGGGTTCTCTCTTTTTCAGATTAATCAATAAATTTCGTGACCAGGTGATGAGATGCAAAAGGCATGAAACGTTAATTTATGTTGATCCAGCAGAACTGAACCATTTATTAACAGAATCATAAAATTACATCATAACATGTACAACTGATTGATCAATCTCAATTTCCTATAAATTAAATTTCAGCACAGATGAATTACGCATCCGTAATTTCTAGGAACAACAGAATAAAGTTATGGATCTTAGAATAACTTGTATCCGCAGGCATTTTAGCTTGGTTGTTACTGGCGAAGAGATAAAGAAAAAGTTTAGGAGGAGGAAGAAAGATAGAGGGGTATTATTATTATTATTATTTTTTTTTTTAATTATTAAATTTATTCATTTTACATCAATACAAAAGAAAAACAATGAATAAACATACAATGTAAAATGTAAAAGACATAAAATGAAAGGTGGCAGAGAGAAGAAATAATCTTATAATATCTGCCCCTTTCCCCAAAGCAACAAAAGCAAACTCAATCCAAACAATCAACTCAAGCAATGTTTTTCAGTAATAGAAGAAAAAAATAAAAAACAAAAAAACAACTTCGTTAGTTAACGAGAAAGTTTCCTAATACAATGGATTTAACTAAAGATTTTCATATTTTGTTAACAACTTAGATTTGATCATCTTTTTAAACACAAGCATCGATCTAGCAAATTTAATATCGTTATCTAAAGTGTTCCATAAATCAATTCCCTGTATCGAAACAGTCCGACTCTTCAAACTGGTTCTATACTGAGGTTTTACAAAAACCTCAGTACCCCTAAGAGTATAACAAGACCTTCTCTTATCAAAAAACATTTGAACGTTAGGTGGCAGTAAGTGGTTTTGAGCTTTATACATGACTAATGAGATATTATAATCCACCAAAACATAAAACCTCAATAACTTAAGTTGATTAAACAACATATTTGATGGATGACGATGAGGTTTTCCTAAAATAATTCTCACAGCTCTCTTCTGCAAAATAAAAACAGGATTTGTAATAGTTTTACATGCCTTCCCCCAAACTTCAACACAGTAAATTAAATGTGGAACAAAAATAGTATTATATAACAAATACAGAGCTGTCTCGTTCAAAAAATCTTTAACTTTATACAGTACCGCAGTAGATCTGGCTAACTTAATTTTTACCGAATTGATGTGCTGTTTCCACGACAGTTTTTCATCAATTATCACACCCAAAAACTTCATTATCTTGAAGTGTTTGACCAGAAATAGGCACACTCTTCGGCGGCATCCGCTAGACTCCCGTCCGCGTTGAACAACAACTTTTTACCTTTTGCGAAGATTCTCTGTCCCAACTCAGGTAAAGTATGCCCACTCTTAACGTGCACGGACCGTCCGTCCAGCTACGTTTTTGCAGGCTCTTAGCGTGTCCATTCTCCAGCGGCTCGCTCAAGTCCGCATCCACCTGCCCGAGGTAGCGGCTACTAGTTCCGGTTTGGTTTTTCAAGATAAAAGATACCTCGAAGGAATTTTCATTCAAAGTGGAGCTTTAAGCTCTAGGCGGACTTTATAGCTGGCATGCTAAAAGTCCTTAGCTGATGGCGAGGTCTTTGACTCAATGACCAGCGTCCATACAGCTTTTAGGAGAAACATCATAGTTCAACTTCTCCAGCAGACTGGGGAAGAAACAGGAAATAGTTTTTGAAGGGAACTTGACGTCAGAGTTTCCTCTCCGTTTCATTGGTTTAATAACCAGGAGTAGGAGGGAATTGGGTCAAGTCAAAAAGTTCACTTGAAGTCAGACGATTGAAGGATTCTTTTAAAAACAGAGAAAGATTGTTTTAAGAGAAAACAGAAAACAGGCGCCAGATTTGATGAAATACCTGATTAGCACCCTGATGCATGCTCAATAATCCAGGTAGAAAAATCTAAAAAAGCTAAGTCTGGTCCTCTGGTCCTACTTGATTAGCAGTTTTCTAACTTCTAAACAAAACTGAAGAGTACAATCTGACACGTTCTTCAACTTTAGATAGTTTTGATTCATGTGTCCACATATTAAGAATACACCATATGAACATTAACAATGATCATTCAACATACGTATTGAAGAGTAACACTGCTCATGCAAATAACAAATGATCATAAAATGACAGAAAGTTATTCTTTTGATATATTTGAATTAGGACAAATTAAAAGAAGTCTCTTGTGATTTAATTTGCGTTCCAGATTCAAACTCAAATATAATAAAATAGTGTTAATGTCTTTCACTGCAGGTTTTCAGAGAAACAGGTGTTTCACTGAGAGGATCAGTGAAAAGGTGTATCATTTGGACAGGTCCGAGACCAGGGTGTATCATTACATAGTTAAAGACACCGTCCTCTGCCGCGGTGTCCCAACAAGTCAACCCGAGTAGAGCCGAGTCAAGCCCATGGAAAAATGGCAATAGAAGAGTAATATTGTTGTTGTTGTTGTTCTCTCGTAGCCACGGTTGCATCAGAAACCTGATCGATTTCTTCGAGATCCGCTGCTGTGGCCTGATCCGGCCCGTGACCGTGGACTGGACCACGCAGTACACAATAGAGTACGACCAGACGTCCGGCTCCGGCTACCAGCTCGTGTAAAGAAGGAACGGGAGGATGAAGAGGAAGCAAAGGAGGGGGGGCGGAGTTTAGGAGTGGAAGGATCATTTAAAAAATTGAAGCGGTCCCCCCTCCCCCCCCACAGCGTTCATATCTGGGCCATGCTGTTCTCTGGAGCGCTTTTATTTATTTTAGTTAGTGTTCGCAGCTCATCTCTACTATCGATCAAAAGACTTTGGGCCAAGAAGCATGCAGAGTCACAGGGCACCCCCTTTCCTTTTTGTCCCTCCCCACCACCCTTACCTACCATTAATCTCCACCTCTCCCCTCCTGGGCCTGTTGGACGGTGTGATGCTGCCGAACTTAAACGGAGGGAACCAGAGGTCTCTGTTTTAATTTCTTATTTCAAAATGAAATCTTGAGACTTGAAGCTGCACAGCAGCATCGAGGAGACTG
>JBBPBX010010538.1:31876-57714 GCA_038048925.1 Garcialebias charrua
CTGAAATCTCCCGATAAACTCCACTGCATGTACGATACTTGGGACCGCTGGGCTCTCGCCGCCCTCATTGACGCCATCTTGGTCACCATGGTGACAGCCTGGCAAGCCACGTGTCTGTATATAGTGAATGTTAAATATATTTGCAAGTACTTTTCTGCATTATGTCCATTTTTTTCCTCTCGACCCAACCCTTTCACATCCAGTGTGTTAGTGGAAGTCCTTCAGGGTGCCAGATCCTCGTGTACAAGTGTGTAAATATATCTGAATGTTTCATGCTTGTGGACTCAAGTCAAGTTTTTTTTTTTTTTTTCATATTGCTGGGTTTGTTATACCACTGGATGTACAAATTGTAAAGCAAAGATACAGCGAAACTAAGGCAGACGCCAATTTTTTTTTTTCTATAAGTGGAAATGTGATTATGCGATAGTTTTAATGGTAGAAGGGGGGAGGCCTCTGAAGTGTTTGGGCTCTTGTGTTTGCATCATCAAAAGGAGACTGTTCTGTCATCGTTCCATGTTTCAAAGCTCCGGCAAACTAAACTTGGATGTCACCGCTGTCCTACAAATTCACAGCAGCTGGGTTTCCACAACGGGTTCGGCCCACTCAAAAGAAATATATATATATATATATATTTTTTTTTTGTGCCAATGTCAAAACATAGCCAGAAAATGTTATTTTAAGACTAAACTGAAGGAAGTGGACCTTGAGATCTTTTAACTTGCCAAGTAAATTGCTCTAGTCTGTTAGCAAAATGGAAATTTTATTTGAAACACTCAAAATAATTGTAGTCAACACGATTGAAGATGGCCGCCACCACCACTGACCATGCAAAACACAAAAGTTGCTGTAGCCCAGTCAATTTGATTGCTCAAAGCTTTGGTGTACAATATCCTTATTTTATTTATTTTTTTACCATTTTACCGTTGATTATTTTTGTGTTACAATAATGCTTCCTGGCATTAAATCAAATGCACTTGAGACGTTATTTCCTTTAAATGGTGCTACGTTTGTTAGAAAAATATATTTGTGGGTCGAGCAGCAGAGTAGTGTATATCCAAGAAAAACGTAAAAAAAATTCTACCAACTCCTGGGTTGGTGTCTCGTTGGGTTGGGCGACTGAAGTCCGAAGAAAGTAGACGTGCTGGCAATTTAACAATTTAGTAATTGACTCAGTAGCATGTGGAAGAACCATATACAGCCACCGCAGCCCAGCACACTGCTCACCAACTTGGATAACATTAGCCTCGAACACAGACACAGACTATGGATTTTAAAATAAGATCAAAGTTTCTGGTTGCCTAGAAAGATATTTAAAGCTATTTTCACACGTTTCAGATGTTTGACGTTCTTATTGCGGAGGACAAAGAAATTCTGAGAATTCTGCAGCGATTGTCCCACACGGCTCCGAGGACTGGTTGAAATAAAATACTGCGTTATACCTGTGTGTGTTATGTGTTATACGGTTAACCCAGTAGAAGTGGACCCAGAGCCCTCGGGTACAATAATGGAAGAAGAAACGGGACAAGTGCAGACAACGGTGGAGTTCACTTCCTCCGGTTTAGTCTTGAATGATGCGTTTCTCAACGTTTCAACTTTAATTTTGACATCGTTGGTTTATCCTGAGTAACACAAGCATCACTTTCTACTTGAGTGGTCCTAATCATTTATCATGACCTGGCTGTGTTTCATATCCGTAGCTCGCCTCTTGAATTTAAGACGCCTTTCCAAGTGTTTGGACGTTCAGAGTTCTCTACTGGAGGCTCATCGTTTCACATCAGTCCGCAGTAGTTCTTCCAGCAGCTCCCAGCTCACCATGTGACATGATAGGAAAAAAAACGCACATGATCATCTTCAGTGCCTCTGCCCACCTTCAGACACCACTGGAACTCCGCTTCAGATGTAAACATACGGGCATGGTTCAGTTTTAATGGCTTTGATAATAAAATGCAGTCAAATGTCGTCGCTTTGTGTTTATTTGTAACAAAAGCACTTCATGAAGATCTGAAACGAGAACAAAACATTCCTGTCGAGGAGCGAGCCCATCAACAAGATCCTGCTGAGCCGTCACTGAGCGTGGACCAGAGCTCCGGCTCCTTGGCCGTAACCAAACCCTTTGGGACCGAAGTTCTTGGCGTAACAAGCTGTAAGAGAAGAGCAAAACTATAAATACTAATCTGGATTATATTGTATGTATGTTCACTTTTAAATAATGTGATTTGCAAAACCTGAAATTATTTTTGCTATTCGGGTGCAAAAAAATTAAAAGTTTATCATTAAAAACGGCCTTTTAAATATACAAGACAACCTTTGGGTATTAAGAAAAAAACATTAAAGAATAGTTCAGGACCTGCTTTGATAATTCATGAAGCGTTTGATAAGTGCTCAAATAAATTCCTGGAGTGGATAATTTTCATGCATTTTTGTTAAATAAAATAAACAATTACCGGTAGTACTATTTTAAGATAACTGCTAAGAAATTTACCACAAATTAGAAAACTTCCCAAGAGTTTCAAAAAAACCAACAACACTAATAATAGGAAAAATGTTTCCCATTTTGAGGTCTGAACTGCAAGGAGGACCAAGTTTAAAAGAAATATACAACTGATCATTAGGGTCAACATGACCTGACTCACTCCCTGTCTGCCAATTTAATGAGAAGCGGACTAAAAAATAAGCCTCAAACAAACAGTTGCCAAGTTAAAATTACAAATCAGATCCTAACAATTCTCGATATGAGCTGTAAAATACATCATGATGATCATAATACGTAGGGTTTTTAGTGGTTTCTAGTGTTTTATGTATTCGATATAAGTTAAAAGACCCAGTTTTGAGGGAAAATGTTTAAGCTAAACCATAACCTGGCCGTGCACGGTACTTTTGTTTTTGTTCTCCATGACTCATTTCTACAGGACTTCATGTTTTCTCTTAAATCATACGGATGAAATTAGTGTTGGACATCAAGTGTCAGTGGAAAAATCTCCAAAAAAATCATCAAACTTCAACTGTGTTTGTGTAAAACCAGTAAAAGATAAAAAAAAATGCTGATTCAGACATAAATGTCTATCTTTCTGTGACCAGTTTTAAGAGTGTTTCAAGATTGGAAGAGATGAAACAATGCACTGACTGGGAAAGAAAAAGAACAAATGTTCAAGAAAATTTTTATTTATTTATTTATAAATTTATTTATTTATTACCCTTTATGAGGCAAATCCCAGTCAGATCACATATCTCTTGAGAGGATATNTATACTTGTACTCGAGTATACTAAATAAATTAAACTTAAGTATACTTCTTTTTGCTAAGGGTTTCGTCCCGGAAGTAACTTCTTCTTCTGTGGTTTTCACGAAAGTAACTTCCTCTTCTTTTTTTTTTAAGGGGAGTGTACCACTCTGCGCATGTCTGTTCTTCTGGTCAGAATAAAAGCCTGCTGCATGTAAACGCTCGTCATGAACGGATTGTGCCCATGTAAACTGTACTATATCATTATAAAATCAGAACACATTTCAATTAGGTCACAGAATTTGGCCCATATAAACATAGCTATTGATCTAGTACTCAACAAGTTAAAAAACAAATGAGAGTCACATTGAGTCTAAAACTCTCTTATTTGGTGTTGGTGTCTTCAATGTGGTTATGACACGTGCATGGAACTCCACTCAGACAGAAAACATATCCGGCTTTAAAACCCTGCTTATGATAAATAATAATCAATGTTAAAAACCTGCATGCTCCAAATCTGCCCATCTTTATCTACAGTATTCTGCAGGAGATTAAATGATAAACACAAGGCAGGTTTCCTGGATCTGTTGTAACGACAGTAACTCAGGAATGCTAGTGAAAGGATCATATATATATTTACATACATACATTCTCTTCTGCTTATCCGGGGTTGGGTCACAGGGGTAGTAGCCTAAGTAGGGAGGCCCAGACTTCCCTCTCCCCAGCCACTTGGGGCAGCTCCTCTGGGGGAATCCCAAGGAGCTCCCAGGCCATCCAAGAAGGTCCTAGGTCTTCCTCTGGGTCTACATTTGTACTCCCGGTGGGACGTGGCCGGGACACCTCACCAGAGAGGTGTCCAGGAGGCATCCTAACCAGATGCCTGAGCCACTTCAACTGGCTCCTCTCGATGTGGAGAAGCAGCGGCTCTACTCTGAGTCCCTCCCGGATGACCGAGCTTCTCACCCTATCTCTAAGGGAGAGCCCAGACACTCTGCGTAGAAAACTCCTTTAGGCCGCCTGTATCCGAGATCTTGTTCTTTCAGTTACAACCCAATGACCATAGATGAGGGTAGGAAAGTAGATTGACCAGTAAATTGAGAGCTTTGCCTTTTGACTCAGCTCTCTCTTCACTACAACAGACCAGTACAGCGCCCACTTCACTGCCAATGCTGCACCTATCCGCCTATCAATCTCACGCTCCATTTTTCCCTAATTTGTGAACAAAACCCAGAGATACTGAAACTCCTCCACTTGGGACAGGACCTCCTCCCCAACCCGGAAAGGGCACTCTACCCTTTTCCGGCTGAAGACCATGGCCTTGGATTTGGAGGAACTGATCCTCATCTTGGCCACGTCACACTCGGCTGCAAACCGCTCCAGAAAAAGCTGTAGATCACGACCTGATGAAGCCAATAGGACCACATCATCTGCAAAAAAAGAGAAGCAATTCTAAGGCGACCAAAATGGATCCCCTCAAAACCTTGGCTGTGCCTATAAATTCTGTCCATAAAAGTTATGAACAGAATAGGTGACAAAGGGCAACCTTGGTGGAGTCCAACTCTCACTGGGAACAAGCCAGACTTACTGCCAGCAATGTGGACCAAGCTCTGACACCAGTTGTATAGAGACCTAACAGTCTGTATCAAAGAGCCTGGTACACTATACACCTGGAGTACCCCCCACAGGGCTCCCCGAGGGACGCGGACAAATGCCTTCTCCAAGTCCACAAAGCACATGTAGACTGGTTGAGCAAACTCCCACGTACCCTCCAGGACCCTGCTGAGGGTGTAGAGCTGGTCCAGTGTTCCACGACCAGGACAAAAACCTCATTGTTCCTCCTGAATCCGAGGTTCGACTCTCCGACGGACCCTCCTCTCTAGAACCCCCAAATAGACCTTACCAGGGAGGCTTAAAGGTTCAGTATGAAATTTCTGGAACACGCTGGAACTTAGGAAAATTTTGAACAGAGACATGATTCTGGTCCCTCTCCCTCAGAGCCATATATGGCTCTGTTACCCTTGCTCTGCTGAAATTCAAATTCAAGCTCTGTTTTTATTGGCTGATTCAAATTCAAGCTCTGTTTTTATTGGCTGGTTACAAACTCTGTTTTTATTGGCTGGTTAACGGCGTGTCACTGTGGCTTTTTAGAAATGCTTTTAGAGAAGCAAGGGGACAATAGTTTTTTTCAGAGATTACTTGTCTAAAATCAGTATGTCAGGAGGTAGTGACAGAGTGAAGAAATATGTTAAAAATATATTGTTAGAAAAGTTACATACAGCTCCTTTAAGAGTGTGATCCCCTGGTCAATGGAACACACTCTACGGTCCCTCTTTTTGAATAGGGGGACCACCACCCCAGTCTGTGACCTCAGCACCAGAGACTGGAAAGCCCAACCCAAAGTCCCCAGGTTCCACTTCCTTAGTGGAAGACATGCCAGTGAGGCCTTCGAAGTATTCTGCCCACCGACCCAGAACATCCCGAGTTGAAGTCAGTAGAACACCACCCCCATTATAAATAGTGTTGGTAGTGTACCGCTCTCACACTGCTGGGGGGTGGTGGGAAGCGGTATGCTCACTGATTATGCACAATAATTCTCCATGAGCTCTCCGAACTCTTCCCACACCCGAGTTTTTTATTTATTTATTTTTATTAAATTTATTCATTTTACAATAATGAATACATCAATTGACAATATGAATTAAAAAGAAAAAAATATATAAAATATAAAATGAAAAGGTAGCAGATGAAGAAAGTATCTTATGAAATCTGCTCCTTATTTATCCAATTTAAACAAATTTTTCTACAATAACAAAACAAGTAAATAACACATTCAACCTACAATTATATATATTACTCAAAAATACATTCATGTATATTTGTGTAACAATTCAACTTTAACCAGTTTCTTAAAGTTCCACTGACATCATCTTTTAACTTTCCATAAAATGGCACAACATATATATATATATTAAGATTGACCTCCGATCGTTTTTGCTAAAACAATGTTAAATTAATTAAAATTCCTCTCAAAAACAGTTTAAAATTAGCGCCTTTTTTTTCACATGATAAATACGGGGTTTCCCTCGCGCGATTATGACGTCACACACAGACTCACGTCAACTCGCGTTTGTATCTTTTCCATTGTAAACAAGGCGCACCTTGTTTACAATGGACAAGATACAAATGCTATCCGTCCAATTTAGCCATTTAAAACTTTATATTTTAGCGGTTTGACTTCAGAGAAGCCAAAGTTATTTCCAGTAAACAGCAGGTTATAATTTTTTTTCAGCTCCTGCTGGTTTTTGGAGACTTTTCACTTCAGGAAGTGCAGCAGCTCTGTGAGGACTTACAGCAGCTGATAGTTGAGAGTCAGAAGGAATTCTACATGTAAATCGTTTCCACAGCACTGAAATGGTAATATATTAGTTAATGTTTCTAATAATTATTCAACATTATTAGTTATTAGTTTGTGTACAAAACAATTTGCACAGATCATGTTGCTTCAATTTGTCAGCTTTGTTATTTAATCCAGTCAACATGTTGAAAATATTTCATATTTATTTTTCTATTTAATTTGGACATCACTTGGTGTTATAGTGGTGTCTCATTAAAATGATGGAAATACATGACATTAGTTTGACCCATTGTCTTAATATACAGTATACTGCATATAATATATACTGTGTGTGTCTGTGTGTTTTATCATCAATTCACAGAAATATCTTCACCTGAAGAGTGGACCCAGGTGGAGGAGAACAAACCTTGATATTGTTAAACAGATGGAGACATCTTCATGATCTGTAGAACATCAGGACTGATGCTGCAGAAGGAATTCTACAACATCTAAATAGTTTCCACAGCACTGAAATGGTAATATATTAGTTAATGTTTCTAATAATTATTCAACATTAATTTATAGTTTAAAAAATTAGTCCCTTTTAAAATATCTGTTAAATATTTTTTTATTTTATTTTGTTTGTGTTTTCAGGTTTCCAGGTCTCCAGTCCATCACCTGAGGCTCTTCCTGTTGAACCACTAGTACAACCCAGACTTTCACATCACAGCAGGTAAGATTGCATCAACAAAAAGAATAGTACTCAACAATATTCTTTGATGTAAATCTGTTGATTTTCTGTGGTTCTGATGAGGGAAGTGACAAAGTGGATGCAGCATTCAGCCCATAATGGACCCAGATGTCCTCTGCGTCAAGACCTACAACACCTGGACATCCAGGAGCGTGGACGAGGAGGTGGTGGAGTCTGAAGAAGTGTACAAGCAGCAGGATGAGGAGAAACTAGTTCTTAATGAATTTCTAGTAAAATTCTGATTTTGCAGATTTACAGCTGTAAAGTGTCATTTTTACAGAGCTGATGAAGTCAAACACCACTTGCTGATATTTTTTAAACTCAATTTTTTTGATAATCTGTTCATATTAATGTTTCCCCAAAGGTTTTCATATATTTGATAATATGGAATGGTTTTATTTTAATAAAATGTTTTTTTAACATTCACCAATTTTGTTTTTACTAAAGTACGAGCTGTGAGTTGTAGATGAACGAATGAAATTAAAACAGATACAAAAATATTCTCACAAAGAATAACTTAACACTGGACGGATCGCGTTTGTATCTTGTCCATTGTAAACAAGGTGCGCAGTTGACGTGAGTCTGTGTGTGACGTCATAATCACGCGACGGGAAACCCCATATTTATCATGTGAAAAAAAGGGGCTAATTTTAAACTGTTTTTGAGAGGAATTTTAATTAATTTAACATTGTTTTAGCAAAAACGATCAGAGGTCAATCTTAATATATATATATGTTGTGCCATTTTATGGAAAGTTAAAAGATGATGTCAGTGGAGCTTTAAAGACAGGGATTTATTTGGCTTCCAATATTTCTGTCTTTAAGTTATTCCACAATCCTACTCCCTGAATTACGGTAGTTCTTTCCTTTAGACTAGTTCTAAATTGCGGTTTCACAAATACGTCTTTTTTTAAAAAGATTGTAGCAGCCTGATCTTTTTACAAAATACATTTGGATATTTAACGCTAGTGTATTTTTATGAGTACTATATATAAGTAACAAAATGTTATAATCCACCAAATCATAGAATTTGAGCAATTTCAACTGCTGAAATAATTCACTGGATGGGTGACAGTAATGTTTTCTTGGTATACTTCTTACAATATTTTTCTGCAAAATAAAAATAGGCATTGTGCTGTATGCTGGTGAAGATTCTCAGTCGTCCAGGACATGATGAAATCAAAAAAGGCGTTCAATACAGGATCAACTGGACTTTATTTGTTGCAGAAAACGTTTCGACTTCTGTCCAGAAGTCTTTTTCAATTCTGAATGGAAGCTGTGAGAACGAGAAGTTTTATACAGGCTTACAAGTCACGCACCAACATATGAAATTGGAAACTGAAATAACACCACAAATTAACTAACATGCCCATTCTATTTAAATTGACAAAACGACACATTCCAGCTTAACATTGTGCTGCTTTTACATGCTTTTCCCCATATATTAACACAGTAAATCAAATGTGGCATAGTCATTGAATTATACAACAGATACAATGCTTTATCGTTTAGTAGATATCTAACTCTATAAAATACTGCAATTGATTTAGATATTTTTGTTTTAACCAAATTAATATGTTGTTTTTATGATAGATTATCATTGTATCATTGTCTGAAAAGGGGCTCTCGGGCTCTGTAACAATGATGTCATGGTTACTGTCAACGTCTTGTTGACTATCATTTTCTGGACTGTCAATGTTTTGAGTGTCTTTACCCTGATCGTCAGTATCTTGTTGACTGTCAGCAATTGTGGCAATGTCGTTATTTGTGTGCTCTGAGTTACTATCAATGATAGCGCTACACATCGCTCCAGGTTTGTTATCTTTGTTTGTATTATTTAAATTTTCTAACAACCGACGTATGTTCTCTGTCTCTTCTGAGCTCAGAGGTTTAGGACCTTTTTTCTGGGGCATATGTGATTTTTTTTGCCCGTCTCGTACTGTTCCGTTCGTGGTGCAGGAGGAGCAGGTCCTTTGTTTGGGGGTTCCTGTTGGGACCCTTTGTTGTAGGGGTACAGGTACCCATACTTTAGACCTTGGTATTTATGCTCTGCGTCTCGTCCGAACCACATCGGGTCCCTTTTATCGGTCCTGCAAGTGACTGGACTTTGAGACTGATTTTTCATGAGTTCCAGACATTTCTTCTCCTCTGTTAGGAGTTTTTCTTTAGTTAAGGCCAACGCTGTTTTACAATCTTTTAATTGTTCCTGTGATTTGTCATAATCACGTTTTAACTCTGCATATAACTTGTAAATTTGAACTCTGAGTTGTACGCTTTCCTGATGTAAGTGTGATAGCAACTTTACTCGCTGATGCAACCTTACATTTTCTGCTTGTGCTTTTGTGACAGATTCTGTGATCATCTGTAAAGCGTCACCAAGCTCATCCATCTGAGATGACAGCTCATCTTTTTCTTCTGCCATCTTTTGTTTTGATTTTGTGAAAATCAATAAGATGGTTCTTATGTTAGTGTTTGCAGATAAGTGTTGTCTTTTATCTAGCAGTGAGTTAATTAACTAAATCAGACTTCTGGTTTTATTTGTTTCACTGTCTAATAAGTATCTTATTCATAGGTATCTTTTTTTCAGGTTTTACCCTCAATGAAATTGTAAAAGTTAAATGCCTTCTTGTGGCAGTATTACCTTAATATAACTTATTTTTAAAAACAGTTGCTAATAAACCAAGCTTGATTCCTGTTTACTACTAAAACGCTTTTTTAAACGCTTTGAAATAAATGCAATGTTCACACTAAAACGTTGCCAGGTACTGTTGTATGATGCTTTAGGAGACTGCATTTCAGGATCAGTTAAACTGTTTTACTGTATTTGACAGTTATCAAGAGTGAAAAAAGGTCTTTCTGTTTGTTATTTTAAATAAGTTAATATTTAAAATAAACTGGAGTGTTTAATTTTGTGTTGGCTTACAGGGACTGGCTTCTCAAAACTGTCTGCTTCTTGTTTTGTAAACATTTCTAACTGACGTTCACCTGACGTCAACAAATCTCCTCCCATTCACTGGTCGACTGAACCAATGACTGGAGAAGAAACCTCTGACGTCAGATCCTGTTAAAAGTTCCAGCTTCCTGGAACTAGCCAGTCCCCGAGAGAGTCTGAGATGTATGGATTTCTCTCTCCAAGCTGTTGGACGGTGAGTCACTGAGTCAAAGACCCCATCCGGTCAGCGAAAAGTTACAGCAAGCTGCTATGAATCCTGAACCGAGTGTCACGGCTCCAGGCTGTGAATGAATCTCCTTACTGGAATAATTTATCTTGAAACCAAACCACTGAAGTGCCACTATTTCTGAAGATCCAAGCGGGCGACAGGAGACATTGAAAAGTAAACAAATAACCAGTTCAGACATACTGGGCCTGCAAGGACTCTGTATGCCTGAAAGGCTGGTGCCATCTCTTTACCAGACTGGTCGTTGTAAGGTAAAGAGTCTGCTGTTTACAAAGGTACCTGGAGTATTAGCCAAAGTCTGATGGAAAGTGTCATCTCTGTTTATACACTCAAGATAAACTTCAATTTTTCATCTTCCTTCTACTCTCAAACTCTCCCTACTTTTGCCAGTAAACCTTAAGTTAAATGTGCCTGCAGAATAAGTAAATATGCCAGCTATTACTTGTGTTCTGTTGTTTTAATTTTAAGTCTGTCTACAGTTAGTTATAGGAAATCTGATCAATCCAATCTGTAAATATGTTGTGATGTAATTTAATGATTTGTTATTAAATGATTCTACCTTTGGTAGGTCAAACATAATAACGTTTCCTGTCAGTTACATCTCATCACTGAGTCACAGAATAAGTATTAATGATCTGAAAAAGATGAGAACCTGTGAATTATGATGATAATTTGTGTCAGTCAAACCCTGCTCAAATTTACATCTAAGTATAGTTAAATCAGAAGACTGACCTCATTGCCTATATTATTACACACCTTTGTCCTACCATAAAATGTGAAAACGGCACACAACAGCAATCTGCAGATGTAATAAAATAGGAAAGGCTTTCAAGGATGAAACGGAATTCATCCACGGTGAAAAAATGTACTTGCAGCTTAACACGTCACCAAACGTCAAACAGAGTGACAATTTTTTATCAACAGAAACTTCTAACAGACGTTTAAAAATTGAACAATGATAATTTAAACGTTAAATGACACATGCAATGCAGCCTTTGCAATTTCTGGACACTCTCAGTTAGAAACTATCTTTCAGAGTCTAAAACTTGGATAAAACTTATGCCAACATGACATAACAGTAGACTACACAAATATCAATTTAAATCCTTTTTAGAGACCTGTAACGAGGGCCACCATATGTAGGATATATAGTGGTCAGTTTACTGACTGTACAATACTCCAAAAAAAAGGATGAGCAGATTTTATCTGACCCAAACTTATCATCAATATTCACGAGTTCTCTCTTTTCAGGATTTAAACAATAAATTGTGACCAGGCAAGATGAAATTAACAGGAAATGTTATTTATGTTGGTTCAGCAGAACTGAACCATTTAATAACAGAATCATAAAATTACATCAAACATTTGTACAAGGATTGGTTCTGATCAATTTTCATCAAACTTAAAGTGCAGCTAAACCCCCTGTGGATCTGTAACTCCACCCCCATACCAGATTCAAAATCCAGATGAAAATGAGAGTGTCGAGAGACAAGGAGGGGAGGAAGTTGGGGGTTGTGCTGCGTTCACGCCTCCTCCAGCAACAACCTAAAACAAACTAAAACTCTAGCCAACAACATAAACCAAGCAACAACAAAGAATAAACATGTAGATGTATTTATCTATTCCACCCGATCTATCCAAAACAAAAGGCTTTAAAAAAAAAAGAAAATAAAACTACAAAGTTCTCCGTGACCAAGGATCGAACCCAGGTCTCCCAGATCCCAAACTAGCTCTTACACCACTGACCCAACTTGGCATTCATGAATTGTTCCTCTATCGCACAGTATTAAAACAAATACAACCAGATAGTTTCGATGAAGTGAAAAATATTCTTAAAATGAATAAGTTAAAATACACAAAAAACTAGTGCCATTCCAAAAACTATAATATGCTTTGTTGCAGAGCTTTTCAGGAGTGAAATGTATCACTTCCATATAAGGTATGAACTGTAGTGAGGACAGTCTCATCTCCACAGGGGATTGGCTCTGCTTGAACAACGTTCATGACAAAAGCGTGCGAAAACGCGTCATCCGTGCAAATCGTAGACAAATAAGGAAATTAGGGTGCAATTTTTCTGTTCAACCCATAGGACTACCGTAAACACGGTTTTAGACCAAATATTGCAGATTTAAACAAAAACGCACAAATACATGAAAATTAACACAGACATAGTGCTATAAAACATTTTAGACACATTTCGTCTTTTGTCCGAAAGACTTCCTCAGTCTGAGCTGCTGTATTCAGCTCAGTCTTATAAATAGCACCATCTCACAGTGGATCGACCAGTTGGCTGATAACAGTCTGAAACCAGTTGCTCACATGATCAAGGAGGACCATCAGCCTAACGACGGATCGTTAGCACCCTGATGGTTGTTTGCTATTCACAGAGGGCTGCGTGATATTAGCAATAACAGCATTGTATAAGGGGGGCAGTTGAACCCGGAGGCCTCCACCCCTGTTTAATGATGGACGGTTTCCATCACTAAACTCCATCACTTCCATTCACTAAACTCTCGGTCATGTACTCATTCAGTTTGCACTACTTCTCATATTTGCACTAATGTTTGTATTACATTACTGCCTATAGTCATACTACTGTTTACATTCACTGTTTACATTTATTAATACGGTTTACATTTATTACTACTGCTTTACATTTATTACTACTGTTTACATTTACACTACTTTTATCTACACTACTGCAGATACATATACAGCATTCTCTGACTAGCCTTATCTAAGGATGCCAAATGTGCCTTATGTGCCTCACTGCATATGCCACTTTGCCTCTATACCAACATCAACTACCTCATACATATACTGTGTACATTAACTTATATGCTGCTGTGCCACTCTTTGCAAATGTCAATGCTAGAACCTTCAGTTTATTTTATAGATATACTTTTTATACTTTTTATACTACTATGCAAAAACTCAGGACAGTATTACACTTTTATTATTTCATTTTATGCTTATGTTCATTGGGTGTTTGGTGTTTCAGGGGTGTTTGGTGTTTCAGTGTTGGTGTAAATTTTCATACTTTTATACTATTATGAAAAAACTCAGGACAGTGTTACACTTTTACTATTTTATGCTTATGTTTATTAAATGTTTTAGTGTTTAGTGTTTAGATGGTTACTGTTGCACCGAGGGACTGAGAGAAACGCAATTTCGGTCCTGTGTATGTCCTGTACATATTGCAGTTCTGACAATAAAGTTGACTTTGACTTTGACTTTCTTTTCACAAAGATGGCCTCCTTTACTCCTCTCTCAAACCATTGTTCCTCTCTATCAAGGATGTGAACATCTTCATCCCTGAAAGAGTGACCGCTGGCGTGGAGATGAGTGTAGACTGCAGAGTCCTGACCTGATGATGTTGATCTTCTGTGCTGGGCCATCCTTTTGGCCAGTGGCTGTTTAGTTTCCCCGATATAAGACTGATCACAGCCCTCCTGACACTGAACAGCATACACAATATTACTCTGTTTGTGCCGGGGGACTGGATCTTTGGGATGAACCAGTCTTTGCCGTAATGTATTTTGGGGTTTAAAAGCCACTGGGACGTTGTGTTTAGAAAATAAACGTCTCAATGTCTCTGAAACTCCCGCAACATATGGAATGACCACTGGTCTGGGTCTGGGTTCCTTCTTTTCACCTGATGGCTGGCTGGAGTCCTGTTTGGGTTTCTTCTCTGCTTTCAGGAAGGCCCAGTTAGGATATCCACATTTCTCTAGAGCCTGTTTGGTGTGTGATTTCTCCTTCTGTCTGGCTCCTGAGTTAGTGGGGACGCTGTCTGCTCTGTGATACAGAGTCCTGATGACACACAAAACAGGCTCTAGAGAAATGTGGATATCCTAACTGGGTCTTCCTGAAAGCAGAGAAGAAACCCAAACAGGACTCCAGCCAGCCATCAGATGAAAAGAAGGAACCCAGACCCAGATTAGTGGTCATTCCGTATGTTGCAGGAGTTTCAGAGACATTGAGATGTTTATTTTCTAAACACAACGTCCCAGTGGCTTTTAAACCCCAAAATATATTACAGCAAAGACTGGTTCATCCCAGGTTTGAGTTCCGGTTCCGGTTTTGTGAGGTACGGATGTAGGGAATGAGCTGCTGCTGAAAACTCTAAACTTGTGCGTAAGTATTATGATAAAGCTTTGGTAAGTCCATATTTATTTAAATAAACTATATAATTACATTTAATTATATAGTTTATCATTTAAAAAAGGTATTAAAATTTGATAACCAAACTTTTTCCCCCCCCTACTATTTCAACAAACTGGACGGGAAAACGTCGGAGAGCCTTGAGTTATTTATCGACGATTATTTTTGAAAGGTTTGTCATGAGTGACACTAATGTTACATCCGGTGCGGCTAGCGAGTCGGCTAGCGCGAGCGCTAGCGAGCCGAAGCCCAACGCGAAACGGTACCGACGGGGAAGCTCTGATAGCGTTTCGGAACCGTCAGTGGATAATTAAGGCTTCATGGTAATTCTGGAGTCAATAGATCAAAAGTTGTCTAGCTTGGACGCCCGGCTGGCGTTAGTGGAGGTGTTGCAGAAGGAAGTGCAAAGTCTGAGACAGTCACTGGAATTCACCCAGGAGCAAGTAACATCTCTAGCTAATGAAAACATTGAGCTAAAGGCAGCTGTCCAAATTCAGTTGGACAGCTTAAAGATCCGATGTTGCAGCTTTCCGGCGATAATAAAAAAATTAAAGAGTCAGTATTAGATATCCAAGCCGTATGCGGGATAATGTTGTTTTCTCTGGGATTCCGGAGGGAGCGGAGGAAAATCCGGAGGCCTTGGTTCGGGCTTTCTTTCAAAATCAGCTAAAGTTGCCGAGTGAAACCATTAATGCCATTACTTTTCATCGAGTTCACCGCCTCGGTGCTAAACGACCGGGGAACAGTAGACCGTGCCCAATAATAGCTAAATTTGAACATTATAAACAAAAGGAACAGGTTAAAAGCCGAGGTAGGGAACTGCGTAACACAAACTTTAGCATGAACGATCAATACCCTGCAGAAATTCTGAGTAGGAGGAAAGTTCTGTTTCCGATAAGAAAGAAAAATATAAACGAAGGAAGAAGATATGGGCTGTTAGGTCCCTGTACGACCGGTGTCAGAGCATGGTCCACATCGCTGGCAGTAAGTCAGGCTCGTTTCCGGTGAGAGTTGGACTCCGCCAAGGTTGCCCTTTGTCACCGATTCTGTTCATAACTTTTATGGACAGAATTTCTAGGCGCAGCCAAGGTGTTGAGAGGATCCGTTTTGGTGGCCTTAGAATCGCTTCTCTGTTTTTTGCAGATGATGTGGTCCTATTGGCTTCATCAGCTCGTGATCTACAGCTTTCACTGGAGCGGTTTGCAGCTGAATGTGATGCGGCCGGGATGAGGATCAGTTCCTCCAAATCCGAGGCCATGGTCTTGAGCCGGAAAAGGGTAGCATGCCCTCTCCGGGTCGGGGAGGAGGTCCTGCCCCAAGTGGAGGAGTTTAAGTATCTCGGGATCTTGTTCACGAATGAGGGAAAACTGGAGCGTGAGATCGATAGGCGGATAGGTGCAGCGTCCGCAGTGAAGCGGGCGCTGTACCGGTCTGTCGTGGTGAAGAGAGAGCTGAGTCAAAAGGCAAAGCTCTCAATTTACCGATCGATCTACGTTCCCACCCTCATCTATGGTCATGAGCTCTGGGTTATGACCGAAAGAACGAGATCTCGGATACAAGCGGCTGAAATGAGTTTTCTCCGCAGGGTGTCTGGACTCTCCCTTAGAGATAGGGTGAGAAGCTCAGTCATCCGGGAGGGACTCGGAGTAGAGCCGCTGCTTCTCCACATCGAGAGGAGCCAGTTGAGGTGGCTCGGGCATCTGGTTAGGATGCCTCCTGGACGCCTCCCTGGTGAGGTGTTCCGGGCATGTCCCACCGGGAGGAGACCCAGAGGAAGACCCAGGACACGCTGGAGGGACTATGTTTCTCGGCTGGCCTGGGAACGCCTTGGGATTCCCCCAGAGGAGCTGCTCCAAGTGGCTGGGGAGAGGGAAGTCTGGGCCTCCCTACTTAGGCTGCTACCCCCGCGACCCGACCCCGGATAAGCGGAAGAAGATGGATGGATGGATGGATATTTAGACAAAATTATTGAATTGTTAGCATATATGGACCGAATGTAGATGACGCTGCTTTTTTTCACGATTTTTTTTCCACTCTATCAAATCACATGGATTCCTCACTGGTGATGGGAGGTGATCTCAACTTTTGTTTAGATGACAAATAGACAGACTGAATGCAACGGGAACTCAACGCAGTTGGCAATCTATAAATATAGTTAAACAGTATATGAATGATTATGGACTTTGCGATGCATGGCGTTCTTTTCACCCTGATAGCAAAGAATATTCTTTCTTTTCACATGTGCATCACTCATATTCTCGTCTAGATTATTTCATAGTAAGCAATTCATTGATGACAAACATTTCAGACACTAAGATACACCCTATTGCTGTCAGCGATCATGCACCAGTTACTGTAAATTTAGATTTAAAAAAACAACAAAAAATATAAATTGGAGATTAAATACATCACTGCTACAAGAAGAAGAATTTTTGCAATATTTTAAAAAAGAATGGGCATCGTATCTAGAGTTTAATGACTTGCCAGGAACTTCAGCATGTACACTTTGGGAGGCTGGGAAAACAGTCATGAGAGGTAAAATAATATCCTATTCAACAAATAAAAAGAAAAAAGAAAATAAACGTATTGAGGAATTAGAGAAATCCATTAAACTATTAGAAGGTCTACAAGGAGAGGAAACACAGCAAAAGCTACGCAAATTAAAATTAGAACTAAATGAATATATTGATAAGAAAAATAAATTCTTGATACAAAGACTTAGATTAGATAATTTTGAATACGGTAATAAATCAGGGAACTTTTTAGCTAATCAACTCAAATTAAACAAAGAAAAAACATCTATATATGGTATTAAAGATAAAAATGGAAATATAATTCATGATGAGGGAAAAGTAAACAATGTTTTTAAAGATTTCTATAAAACTCTATACACTCCACAAATAAATCCATCTAATGAGGATATTAATGAATTCTTGGAGAAAGTAACACTTCCAAAACTAGATATTAGTCAATCATCAAAACTAGACTCACCATTAACATCAGATGAGCTCCATGAAGCAATTAAAAGCATGCCTAATAAGAAATCTCCAGGTCCTGATGGATATCCAGTAGAATTCTATAAAAAATTCTGGGATATACTGGAACCGATATTTTATAGAGTGCTACTTGAGTCAGAAGAAAATGGCAGGTTACTAACACATATGAATTCAGCCAACATTAGTCTCTTATTAAAACCAGGCAAAGACCCAGTATTACCTACCAGTTATCGTCCAATCTCTCTTATTAACGTTGATGTTAAAATAACTTGTAAAGTCTCATCTAAAAGACTAGAGAAGATAACTCCTGTTATTATACATCCAGACCAAACCGGATTCATATAATGTAATAGAGTATTCGTATTTTAAAAATATTGAAACAGCAATTTTTTCTTTAGATGCTGAAAAAGCATTCGATAGAGTAAATTGGAATTTCTTATTTGCTACCTTAAATAAATTTGGATTTGGGAATTACTTCATTAACTGGTTAAAAATATTATATAGTTCACCAACAGCGTGCGTCAGGACAAATAATCAATTATCTTCAAGCTTCTGTTTACAGAGGGGCACCAGGCAAGGTTGCCCACTTTCACCAGCATTATTTGCTATTTTTATTGAACCTTTAGCAGCAGCAATAAGGCAAAGTGCTGATATTAAAGGCATAAAGGGTAGAAACATAGAACATAAAATTAGTCTTTATGCTGACGATGTTTTGCTTTTTCTTGAGAACTCAGGAAACTCAATATCTAATGTTATCAAATTAATAAACTCGTTTTCAAAAGTTTCTGATTATTCAATAAACTGGACAAAATATATAGTTCTTCCAATAAATTGTGTGTTTAATAATTCTCTTAATGAAAGACTACAATCAGGTAACATTAAGTGTCAGAGAGTCAGAGAGTCTTTATTGTCATTTGCATTGCATGTGGTACATGTGATGAAAACGAGATTATGTACACAGGGTCCCAGTTAAATCCAACAATAAATGCAAGAGAAAAACAGTAATAACATCTAGGATTAACTAAGAAAAACATCAACTAGTAATACACTAAGCCCTAATGTAATAGAAAAACATCATTATAAACAGCAGCACGAACACGAGTCTGTATGAGCAGATGGTCACAAATGAACACAGCAACAAGAAAACAGATCAGCATCAGCATGATGTGATATTTTGCAGTGTTTATTCGTGTTGATTATTTATTCATGAGTCTAACAGCCTCAGGGTAGAAGCTGTTCCTCAGTCTAGTGGTTCTACATTTGATGCTCCTCAACCTCCGTCCTGAGGGGAGTGGGGCAAAGAGTGAGTGTGCTGGGTGAGTGAGGTCTTTCATGATGCAGGTGGCTCTTTTCCTGCATCTGGAGGTGTAAATGTCTGTGATGGTGGGGAGACTGACTCCAACAGACTTCTGTGCAGCCTTCACCACTCTCTGTAGAGCTTTCCTCTCTGCAACTGTGCAGCCTCCATGCCACACATTGATGCTGGAGCACAGGATGCTCTCCACTGCACACCTGTAGAAGGAGGTGAGGACTGGGCTGCTCAGACCAGCTCGTCTCAGCCGTCTGAGGAAGTAGAGTCTCTGATGACCTTTCTTGATCAGGCTGGTGGTGTTGTTGCTCCAGCTGAGGTTATCATTCATGTGTACACCCAAGTATTTGTAGCTGGAGACCACTTCCACTGCAGATCCACTTATGTTCAGTGGGGTGTGGGTGTGTTTGTTCCTTCTGAAGTCCACAATCATCTCCTTTGTCTTCTTCACATTCATGTG
This sequence comes from Garcialebias charrua, assembly GCA_038048925.1. Classification (NCBI taxonomy): domain Eukaryota; kingdom Metazoa; phylum Chordata; class Actinopteri; order Cyprinodontiformes; family Rivulidae; genus Garcialebias; species Garcialebias charrua. The sequence goes on from JBBPBX010010538.1 coordinate 51,288, forward strand.
AAGGTTATTCCCTTTGCACCAGCTCTCCAGGTGTAAATATTTAGGTGTTAATATCTCTCCTAAATTAGAAGATTTAATAAAATTAAATCATATCCCACTATTAAAGAAAATTGAAGACGATCTTACTAGATGGAGATCTCTACCAATATCACTTATGGGAAGAGTTGCCTCAGTAAAAATGATGGTACTGCCGAGAATAAATAATTTATTCTCAATGATTCCAAATAAACCTTCAACTGAATAGTTTAAGTCCCTGGACTCTTCTATATCTAAATTCCTTTGGAAAAATAAAACTCCACGTATTAGTTTAAAAACATTACAGAAATCTAAAGATACCGGAGGATTAGAACTTCCAAACTTTTCCATCCATCCATCCATCCACGCTTATCCGGGGTCTGGTCGCGGGGGTAGCAGCCTAAGTAGGGAAGCCCAGACTTCCCTCCTCCCAGCCACTTGAAGCAGCTCCTCTGGGGGAATCCCAAGGCGTTCCCAGGCCAGCCGAGAAACATAGTCCCTCCAGCGTGTCCTGGGTCTTCCTCTGGGTCTCCTCCCGGTGGGACATGCCCGGAACACCTCACCAGGGAGGCGTCCAGGAGGCATCCTAACCAGATGCCCGAGCCACCTCAACTGGCTCCTCTCGATGTGGAGAAGCAGCGGCTCTACTCCGAGTCCCTCCCGGATGACTGAGCTTCTCACCCTATCTCTAAGGGAGAGTCCAGACACCCTGCGGAGAAAACTCATTTCAGCCGCTTGTATCCGAGATCTCGTTCTTTCGGTCATGACCATAGATGAGGGTGGGAACGTAGATCGATCGGTAAATTGAGAGCTTTGCCTTTTGACTCAGCTCTCTCTTCACCACGACAGACCGGTACAGCGCCCGCTTCACTGCGGATGCTGCACCTATCCGCCTATCGATCTCATGCTCCAGTTCTCCCTCATTCGTGAACAAGACCCCAAGATACTTAAACTCCTCCACTTGGGGCAGGACCTCCTCCCCGACCCGGAGAGGGCATGCTACCCTACTATTTAGCCAACAGGTTACAATATATATCAAAGTGGTTAAAACCGAATGCACTAGATGAAACTTGGATAGATATAGAACAAACTTATGTAATAATATCAGGATTTCAGATCTACCATTTATCAGTACAGATTTAAAAAGACATGTCTGCTTTAAGAGCATCAATATTAGCTCATCTCTGACAGCATGGTGGGAGTATCTGAAAATGACAAAGTCTTCACTACTCCCATGTAGACATACACCTCTCTGGAACAATCCTGACATTCAACAAGAAAATAATATGTTAAATTTCCCAGGTTGGAGAATGAAAGGTATTGAATGTCTGGAACACATATTTGAGGGTATAGACTTTATTCCATTTAATAAATTAATAATACAATATGACATTGATAATAAATATTTCCTACAATACCAACAAATTAAGTCAATTGTAAAAAAGAAATTTAAGCTTAATAAAACATTGTTGGAAACACCAACATGTGTGTTAGAGTTTATTAATTTTCAACCACCCAAATTATTATCTAAAATATACAAAAAATTGTCTAGAATCGATGACTCGATAGCACTACCTGTTGAAAAATGGGAGTCAGATTTATCAATCAACTTTGAACAAAAAATTTGGTCTCAAGTATGTTCAAATACTTTTAAATTGACTAGAATCTCCAATTTACAATTAATACAATATAAGGTTCTCTATAGAGTACATTATACAGGTCAGCGAATGTTTAAGATGGGCTTTACACCATCTAACAACTGCTCACAGTGCATAAGTAATATACCTGATGATTATATTCACGCACTCTGGTTCTGTCCACCCGTTCAGAGGTTCTGGGTACAGGTATGTGAAGACTTGTCTAAATGTTTGAAATTTAATATCCCACTCTCTCCATCTGTTTGCTTATTGGGTATCTTTGAAGATGTTATACTAGAAAAAAATACATCCTGTATGCTTTTCACTGCCTTATGCATCGCAAAGAAAACCATACTCGTAAATTGGAAAAATAAAAATAATCTTAGCATTAATCAGTATAAAAATCTTCTGTTAGATCATATTAGTCTTGAAACAGCATCTGCCGACACATCGGATCAATCTATTTGGCATTCTTTGATCGGCTCCGTTACGTAGTGAGGGTGGGGGGTCTGGGATCTGGCCTTGTGGGGCATTGGGGCTGGTGTGGGGGGAGGTTGGGGTTTGGGACGCCGGGGGGTTGGGGCTGCTTGGGCGGGGAGGACCCTGCCTTCAACCTGGGGAAGACCGGGGGGTTCTGGGGGATGTCTGCTGGGGGCGGCATGCGGGCCCTCTGGTGGTCGGCGGCGGTCATGGGTCGCCGGTCGGTGACCCGGCTGTGCTGGGGTGGTTTCGGGGTGGGCGCCGGGAGCTTGGGATTCTGGGGGCGTGTCGTCCCCGGGCTTGGGCCTGGTGGGGATCGGGGGTCTTGAGCTCTGGCGGGCGGGTCGCCGGGCTATGGGCTGGCTAGCGCTCTGGTGCCCGGCTCTGGCCGGGGGCCCTCGGCTCGCTGGTGGGTTGGGGGTTCATGTGCTGGGGGGTTGGGTGTCTGGGGGCGTGACTGGTGGCCAATGGGAGGGGGCGGGTAAACCCAGCCTGGGTGTCTAATGTATTATGTGTTCTGAAAGTTGTTAATATGAAGGGTGGGTGTAGTATTTCTTCTGGGGTGGGGACTAAGTGGATGTCCTTGATGATGGTCTTGGACTATGCTTGGCCGGTGTGCGGGCCCTGGATGGCCTGTTCTCGGTGCCTCCTGGCTCTGTCGGCAGTTGGGCGGGCGCTCTTGGCCGTGTCGTCCATGTGGGATTTTGTATCTTCTTGTGCGACGGGCTGACTACGGTTCGCAGGGGTCCTGGCGGCCCTGGTGGGTGTGGGCTGTTGGTTCTGCTGTTGGCGGCCCTCGGGACCGTGTGCCTCTCTGGTCTTGACTCAATGGCCTGGCGGTTGGAGAGGTGTTTCTTCTGCCTCGCTCCTTGGGTGGACCTTGGCGAACTAGGGGGGTACGTAGGGTCAGCGGGGGAGCTGACTCGCTGCGGGAGCATTGTTCCTGCAGATATTTTCTCCCCATCCCTCACCACGCACCTCCGCCCTCTTCATCTTAAATTAATACATGTAGGGAATTTGAGTCTCGGGTGTGCTACAACGGTTTTACATCTCTGTTGTTCAGAACCACCTGGGACTCAATTTTATTATACACTTTAGACATTCATTCATAAACATCCTCATAAAAGTCACATATAGGGAATGGAATGAACACTATGGTTATGGGTGGCGGGATTACATCACTGTCGCCCCCTATGCCTATGCTCACTCACATTTATGCATTTAGACAATTAGGGCCTGGGTTAGAGTTGGAGTGGAGGGGAAACTGGTACAATGCCAGCCTTTGCTCCTTCTCTTTCCTTTTTAAGTACACTTTACAACAACACTCACCAACAGCACATTTGGGGACGGGGGTGTATGTGTCGGGGTCTTGATTTGTTAATTTCAATTTTATTTATTTATGTGTTTTTTTAATATAAATATATATTATTTATTTATTTTTCTCTTACCCCCCTGGTTGCCTGGCGGACATTCTGGGGGTGGACCGTCAGGGGTTGTCCTGGGATGTGGGGGGGTTTGGAGCCTAGGGGTTCGTCGTGGGCGGGGCTGGCAGTGCGCTTTCCCTGGGGCTGCTTGGGCTCGGGTGTCCTGTCCTGTCGGCAGGGCGCGGGTTGGGCCGGATCTTGGATATCTGCTATTCTCCGCACCAGAATGAATGGGCCTACCTCCTGGGTTTGGATGTGGGATGCCCCATGTAGGGGGTAGGATCATGTCTTGGACCTATGGGGTATAGAGTGTACATCGGGATTATGAATGGAACGTGCTGTTATTGTTTGTCTTTCTGTGAGTGAGGGTGAGGATGAGGGTGGGTCTGAATGAGTGTGTCTGTGTATGAATGTTTAAATGTCAGGCTGGGACTTGGAATGCCCCCTCTCTGATACATCTGAGGCTACTTAGTGTCGCGCTCCTGCCACGTGGCCCCCTGGTGGGTGTTCCTTTGCCTGCGGGCGTGCTTGGGGCCCTCACTATCTGGGGTTGGGCGCTTGGGCGTATGTCGGCTCGGCCTGGTGGCTGCCTGGTGGGGCTCGTGTCCTCTGGTCCTGTCGGGTCTGGGCCTGAGGGGTGGGCGTCCCCGGTGCCCGGGCCTCGGTGACCGGCCCTGGGGCTACGTCGGTGCAGCGGGCTCCGGCGGGGGCCTGTGAATTTGTCGCAGTTGACCCCGGGGGGTCATTGTATGTGGTCGCTGGTGGGGCTCGTCCGGTTCTTCCCCTTGGTCGGATCTGGGGAGTGGGCGAGCGGCTCGTCCTGTTCGGGTTGCCCTGGGGACCTTGGGCTCGGGGTCCTTCCTGGGGTCTTGGGCTTTGATCGCCCCTTCGTCTGCCTCGGGCTTTGTGGGAGCGGATCTCTGATGCTTCACAGTCGCTACTAAATGTTCTATTGGAGGAACCTTATTCACTTATGCATGCTCACAACCACACACAAATGGATGCAGGGATGTATATGTAGATATATGCAGATATGTAGATGGGTATATAAATGAATATAAATGTATATGTATGTATACTGTATATATATTTGTAGGTATGGGTATGTTTATTTATAGAAATCTACTGCATGGTCATGAATATTATTAGTCTTTATGCATGTATGTTTCGTTGCTATGTTCTGTCATGTGCTTTGCAGGATTGCGGAAGTAGGTTGGGTGTGTTTGCCTTGTGCTCTTTTTGTGGATAATTGTTGTTTTTTGTCTTACTTTCTCTTTTCTTTCTCTCTATTAAAAATAAATAAATACATATCGGAGTGAGAGGATGGCTATAAGGTGAGAAGGGAGGCCATCTATAAATGAAAAAAAAAAAGAACCAAACCACTGAAGTGCCACCATTTCTGAAGATCTAAGCGGACGACAGGAGACGTTGAAAAGTAAACAAATAACCAGTTCAGACGTACTGGGCCTGTAAGGACTCTGTATGCCTGAAAGGCTGGTGCCATCTCTTTACCAGACTGGTCGTTGTAAGGTAAAGAGTCTGCTGTTTACAAAGGTACCTGGAGTATTAGCCAAAGTCTGATGGAAAGTGTCATCTCTGTTTATACACTCAAGATAAACTTCCATTTTTCATCTTCCTTCTACTCTCAAACTCTCCCTACTTTTGCCAGTAAACCTTAAGTTAAATGTGCCTGCAGAATAAGTAAATATGCCAGCTATATATATTTATTTATATATACTACAAAAACTGTGCAACAGAACACATGGGAAACCTCCCATGTGTTCTGTTGTTTTAATTTTAAGTCTGTCTACAGTTAGTTATAGGAAATCTGATCAATCCAATCTGTAAATATGTTGTGATGTAATTTAATGATTTGTTATTAAATGATTCTACCTTTGGTAGGTCAAACATAATAACGTTTCCTGTCAGTTACATCTCATCACTGAGTCCAGAATAATTATTAACTAGAAAGTTCCTGGAGAAACTTCGACGGGGGCTGCCAGGCTGGTGCCGGAAAACACCAGGACCATGCTAGGCTAAACCAAACTTACACAGGTGACTCAACTGACCTCGGTGATCAAGGTATTAACGTTATCTCACATGCTAACGGGTGATGCTAATGCTAAGCTAACTAGCATGCTAGGCTAACACCTTATTTTCCAACCAAACTTACACAGGTGACTCAACAGACCACGCTGAACAAGTTTCTGGTGTTATCTCACATGCTAACGGGTGAAGCTAATGCTAAGCTAACTAGCATGCTAGGCTAACACCTTATTTTCCAACCAAACTTACACAGGTGACTCAACAGACCACGCTGAACAAGTTTCTGGTGTTATCTCACATGCTAACGGGTGAAGCTAATGCTAAGCTAACTAGCATGCTAGGCTAACACCTTATTTTCCAACCAAACTTACACAGGTGACTCAACAGACCACGCTGAACAAGTTTCTGGTGTTATCTCACATGCTAACGGGTGAAGCTAATGCTAAGCTAACTAGCATGCTAGGCTAACACCTTATTTTCCAACCAAACTTACACAGGTGACTCAACAGACCACGCTGAACAAGTTTCTGGTGTTATCTCACATGCTAACGGGTGAAGCTAATGCTAAGCTAACTAGCATGCTAGGCTAACACCTTATTTTTCAACCAAACTTACACAGGTGACTCAACAGACCACGCTGAACAAGTTTCTGGTGTTATCTCACATGCTAACGGGTGAAGCTAATGCTAAGCTAACTAGCATGCTAGGCTAACACCTTATTTTTCAACCAAACTTACACAGGTGACTCAACAGACCACGCTGAACAAGTTTCTGGTGTTATCTCACATGCTAACGGGTGAAGCTAATGCTAAGCTAACTAGCATG
>JBBPBX010010539.1:10062-57713 GCA_038048925.1 Garcialebias charrua
ATCCTGCTGGGTCTTGCATACTTTGCATCCATCCTGACAATGATTGGTAACTGGCTTCGGGTTTTATCAAAGAAGACCAGAGCTGAGGTACTTCCTGTTTGATCATGTTGTCCTCTTTACTTCTTCATCTTCATTCTTTTTTTATTTCCCTGAAGGAATCTTCCCAAGGGATCAATCAAGTTTTATCTAACATAATCACCACTAATTTATCCAGGGGTGGTATTACAGCAGTCCCTTGATTATTGCGGAGGTTATGTTCCACCCCCACCCCCCCGCGATAAGTGAAAAACCACTGACGAGTGAGAAGAACCCAGAGTAGGACGGGTGCCCCTTCTGCGGGTTCATAACCTGGATGTGTAGAGCTTGTGGGGGTCCGGCGTCTTTTAAATGAGTACTTAAAGATTACTTTTCCACCAAGAGTGTTCGAGCGCCCATCCCCAGCATCCTTTCTCACCACCAGGTGAGAAGAGGAGGCTGAAGGAGGGGAGAAAGGAGGAAAAAGTCTGCATGGGAAGCGTGCGCTCTCACCATGAACTCATAGTTTTTGTATGTGCGGAGGTTAGGTTATTCATTCATTCATTCATTCAACCTTTATTTATACAGGCTAGCCTCGTTGAGTCACGGGGACTCATTTACAAGAGGGACCTGTCTCACTCACACCAAACAACCATCCACTCTCACACTCACACCTAGGGTCAATTTAGAGTCACCAATCAGCCTAACAAGCATGTTTTTTGGTCTGTGGGAGGAAACCGGAGTACCCGGAGGAAACCCACGCATGCACGGGGAGAACATGCAAACTCCACCCAGAAAGGCCCCGGACCGGGATTTGAACCGACAACCTTCTCGCTGAGAGGCAGCAGCTCTACCAGTTGTGCCACCGTGCTGCCCAGGTTAGGTTACTTTATTTATACCCAAGGGTAAATTTGGTTTGCAGTGGTACAAAGCATCCATCCATCCATGCGCACACACAAATAAAAACAGAGTAAAAACATTTTGTAAAAACACTTCAAAGAAACCATAAACAGATAATGTTGCACATAACGGTGTTAAGGCTCCCCAAATCATATCATATTTAAAATCCATCCATCCATCCATTTTCTTCCTCTTATCCGGGGTCGGGTCGCGGGGGTAGCAGCCTAAGTAGGGAGGCCCAGACTTCCCTCTCCCCAGCCACTTGGAGCAGCTCCTCCGGGGGAATCCCAAGGCGTTCCCAGGCCAGCCGAGAAACATAGTCCCTCCAGCGTGTCCTGGGTCTTCCTCTGGGTCTCCTCCCGGTGGGACATGCCCGGAACACCTCACCAGGGAGGCGTCCAGGAGGCATCCTAACCAGATGCCCGAGCCACCTCAACTGGCTCCTCTCGATGTGGAGAAGCAGCGGCTCTACTCCGAGTCCCTCCCGGATGACTGAGCTTCTCACCCTATCTCTAAGGGAGAGTCCAGACACCCTGCGGAGAAAACTCATTTCAGCCGCTTGTATCCGAGATCTCGTTCTTTCAGTCATAGGGGCAGATATAATAAGATTTCATCTTCTTTCTGCTCCCTTCATTTTATCCTACTTGAAATCTTGTATCTGATGAAACTGTCTTGTATTGTTCTTTTAAAATGAATGAGTAAACATCAAATCAAATCAAATCAAATCAAATAACCCAAAGCTCATGACCATAGATGAGGGTAGGAACGTAGATCAATCTGTAAATTGAGAGCTTTGCCTTTTGACTCAGCTCTCTCTTCACCACGACAGACCGGTACAGCACCCGCTTCACTGCGGACGCTGCACCTATCCGCCTATCGATCTCACGCTCCAGTTTTCCCTCATTCGTGAACAAGACCCCGAGATACTTAAACTCCTCCACTTGGGGCAGGACCTCCTCCCCGACCTGGAGAAGGCATGCTACCCTTTTCCGGCTCAAGACCATGGCCTCGGATTTGGAGGAACTGATCCTCATCCCGGCCGCATCACATTCAGCTGCAAACCGCTCCAGCGAAAGCTGTAGATCACGAACTGATGAAGCCAATAGGACCACATCATCTGCAAAAAACAGAGAAGAGATTCTAAGGCCACCAAAACGGATCCTCTCAACACCTTGGCTGCACCTAGAAATTATAATATTTAAAATGAAAAATAAAAAGCATTTAACCACTAAAAGCTTCAACGTTATTTCAATTTGTTCATTTCAGTAACAGCTGTGGGAACAAAGCTATTTTTATAACGTGTTGTCCTACATTTAGGAACTAAAAACCTCCGACCAGAGGGAAGAAGCTGAAACTCTCCGTACAGGGGACGAAGGACATCTTTTAAAACAGAAGAAGCTATCCTCTGTACCTGAGTGTCTTTTAAACATTTGTTCAAAATTGACCTCTCTACTCAGAGTGGAGGATGCGTGTAAAGAGAACTGACAGGGGAGTTCTGCTTGTCTGAGTGGATTCTGCTCGAGTGAAGTTTGTGTTTTATTTCAAAGCCTTCACAAATGAAATTACACACATCCTCCCCAAACCGTCATTTCTTCTGCTGTCTTCTCCGTGTCTCCCGGGGCGGGTTGGACCAGGAACACGCCAGTTGACGACCTCTGCCAGTTCCGGTTCGCTGTGGAGACCGTGGAGGCTGTCCTCTGGGAACTGTGGTGGCTGGGGGCCCCAAAGATGTAGCTGCGGCTGTGTGGCATCTCTGCAGCTGACGCTGATGTCTGTCGTCTGAAGAGGATTGCAGCTAATCCAGGACCAACTGGAAAATGTGGGTTGAATAGTCCGTCTGGACTAACAGGGCCTTCCAAATGACTCCTTCTTAATCTCATCTGGATGGATGAGGAATTTTTTTTAAACACATCCGCACCTGCAACACTTATCACTGACAGGAGAGACAGCAAAGCAGAGGCAGTGAACCATGGCACCTTTAAGACGTCTGTTTATTACCGTTTCCCTCTGTGTGCAGGGTGTGTGTGAGTAAACACAGCAGAATCGTATGACCTGATTGTGAGAGGGCTTTGCTCTAGAATGATGTTGGTATTTTATTCAAACTTCCAACATTGTCATCACAGCCCCTCCCCCACCAAGAAATCATGTTGGCAGAAGGAGATGTGTTCTTCTGATGGGTTCTGCTGCTAAGGTGGGACCCAGAGAAGGGGAGAGGGATGCCACAGTGGTCACGGAACGTTGCCCAAATCATGGCGCGAGCAGCGCATGGGATGCTAACGCTAGCAAAAACACGTGGTTGCTGAAGCTATCTGAGACGTGCTGTCAGTGAATCTAGATGAGAGCTGGTCGTTGGGGAAAAGGGTGGACGGCCGTCGTTCGACATGTTGAGCTGCTCTGACCCCGGAAAAAACAGCCGAAAAGCTGTTTTGGATAGGGAAAAACAGGTGTTCTCATCTTCAGTGGTTGGAAGGCTGCACCACCGACATGATAGAACAAGGTCATGTTGAGTCATGGAAGCCAACGCGTGAGGCGGCTAAATGTACCGCCAAGTCTAGGCCAGAGCTAATGGCTCCGGCACAGCTAGGTCTAGCGTTAGCCACTCCTGAATGTTGGACAGAACATTTATGAGGATACCAAAACACTGGGAGGGAGAAAGCAACCTGTCAGCAGCAGCCCTATCTCGGGTAGGAGAGAGGCAGCTCGCTAACTCTTGGTTGGAGGCGGAAACATCTGAGACTTGCCTAGCTCCGAAAGACAAAATGAAAGGCTGCCTGTGTGTTCTGCTCCGGTGCAGATGCAGTCTGAGCCGATCAGAGCTGCGGACATACCGCCCATTAACATCTTCTTCTTAGTTTTCCATGTGATTCTTCACGGGCTAAATAAAATGGGGAGCAAATCTACGGACCCGTATGACATTTATGTGGTCTAGGGGTGGGGCCTGCATAGTGGGTGGGCGTGGACTGGAGTTTTTTCAGTGTTGTGCACTGCACGCAGGATGAGACCCAAAAGTGTAGCTTAAAGGGCAAGCCCATATGAAATATGGCATACAGTATTTATTTTAGTATTTATATATATTTTAAGGCTTTATAAACCCTTCCCACACTCTTGCAATGTTCTAAACTCTTAAACCTACATCATTTTCACAACATACGTACAGTATATGTACTGCACAGTACTGTACTACAAAATTTTATATGGGTACACACCAGCCTTGGTCTGGTTCTGATCGGCTCTCTGCAGCTGTTGAGCACCAGATGCTTTTGGAGAGAGCTGAACCTTCGGAGAGCCAGCACAAAACCACACAATGGTCCTGATCATGTCCTAATGATCCAGAGGGATCTGGAAGAAAAATGTCCGGGTGAGCTCCGGAGAAGACACCGGACCCCCAAGCAACACCTTCCCGCTCGAGAGGCTTCGTGGTAGAGTTGCCATTTCTGACCCAAGCCCAACCTGACCCAACATGAAATTCGGGCCGGGTTGGACCAAAATTATGTGTTTGATGGGCAGGCTAGGTCAGGCTCTGGATTCTGGTGCATTTTTATGAATCATACAGCACAAAGAAAACTAAATAAGAATGCACAATAAAAAATTGTGTTAATCTACTTGCTGAAGATGAGACAAATAAAATAGAGTGCAGCAGTTAAGCAGACTGTAAAGAGAGTAGCGCTGGCTCATTCATTCATTCAACCTTTATTTATACAGGCTAGCCTCGTTGAGTCACGGGGACTCATTTACAAGAGGGACCTGTCTCACTCACACCCAGGGTCAATTTTAGAGTTACCAATCAACCTAACATGCATGTTTTTGGACTGTGGGAGGAAACCGGAGCACCCGGAGAAAACCCACGCATGCACGGAGAGAACATGCAAACTCCACCCAGAACAATCTGTTACAGGTCCCGAGTGTCAGGACTGCTGCAACAGTGATGACACACCATATCGTAGTTGTGATGTGTTTTCACCATGTATTGACCTGAAGAATAATAAAATTAGAAGTCAGAGATGACGACCGTTGTTTTGCCTTTAAATCCAGAAAGCGTGTGAAGCCAACCGGAAGTCCGTCCCCGAAACCAACCTGGAAGCAACGCACCCCCCCAAAACAAAGGTTCCGCTTCGTCATCACCGCTCCTCAGAAAAACACTATAAAAATGCAGGCATATTAACTTGCCGAACCGCAAACAAAATATAACATATATTTGAAAATAGGATCAGCTGCACATGGAAATACTTTACATTCATAAGAAAACCAAATATTGTGGTGACATTTTTAGGTGCACCACACGCTCCCCAACTTAAAAGGTGGCTCCCGACACTTTAACGCCAGTGATAACATTTCACAAAATATTAACAACTTGGTTCTTGTCACAGGAACCTCACTCAAAAGAACATTTCCCTTCAGTGTACACATCTCAGTACACAAAATTATAAGGCACTGCAAAAGGCATTGTCGTTGCATAAGGCACAGTCTGTTGAGTATAAAATTGCTCTTGCACAGGTTGCATTACCCATAATGGTGAAGCTTGTAACCCACACAGTCCAACAGCGTTTCATTGCGCAACAATTGGATGTGCGCTTCCTGCTCTTATCACACATCTGAGGATTTGCAATTGACCCACAACAAGAGACACAATGGAGCTGGAAAGTATTACCATAAATAAAAGCTAAAAACGGGAGAACTCGCGAAGAAGATGCAGCATCTGAAACTACAAAGGCCGAAGCGCGCAGCGTTTTCTACTAAAATAGCCTTGTTTTATTTTTCCAAAAAATTTTGCTCTAAAAATATTTTTGTTCTTCTGTATAATAGCCTATCTTTAGAGTTTATTTTTTATTTTTTACAAGAAATCTTATATCTTCCTTTGTTTGAAAAATGTTTTTAATACTATCAGGGGAGCACTGATTTGTTTACAAAAGCAGTAAAAGCTTAATTAAAATGACATGTTGGTTTTGCTTCGTGTTTGGGCCTCTAATTACCGGTACAGTTATTTAGATGGGTCAGGTCCGGCTCGGACAAAATGCCTATGGGCTTGGGCCAGGTTTTTTAGGCCCGAATGCAATTCATGGGCTGGCAAACATCACTCAGACCGATGAGGCTGGAAGTGATCCTGGTCCAATTCCTGGTCCATTCCGTAAGGCTCTCTGCATCCACTGAACGCCAAAGTCACTATGAATAAGAATCAAACCTTTTAATCAGGTTTTGACCGGATCAAAACTTTCCCTTCTTTTCGACAGAAAGCAGCGACGGGAAGCACTGTTGGCTTCTGGGTAATGTGCGTAGTTGTTATGACTGTCAAAACAGTACTGTATAGGCTAATTGAAAGAAAACTACAAAATGGTGGCGCCTATCCGAGGTATTTTTTTTTTCATTAACTTTTTATCTCGTATACCATCTAAACCATGTGAGTAACCCCCGATCGTGGGTCGACTGCCATTACCACTGTACCACGGTCGCCCCATTACACATTAATGTGTAATGCACTTAAATGTTAAACTGAGTAAAAGTGTAAAAGGACAATTAATTTAATGTAAATATTTTTATAATTTATATCTTCTTTGCACTAATACAAAGAAAAAAGTGGACTTACTGTTCGTTCTATGTAATTTTGGAATGAGTATACTGGCTGGCCCCCTTGAGATCAGATTAAGCTGTATGCGGCCCCCAGATCAAAATGAGTTTGACACCCCTGATCTAAACCATGTGAGTAATGTTAAAGTTGACAATTGTTGAAAAAACGTGAAAGAGTAAGTCCGCGAAAGTCGAACCACGAAGTAGCGAGGGGCTACTGTATTGGAGATGTGGACCCTGGATTAAATTTTTCAGGGGGTCTTCCTATAATGTCACAAGTATCACAAGCATCTCACTGCATGTATGTGTACTTTTTTTAAATAAAATCAGCTGTGTGGAAAACTTTTGCTGTGATCTACAGTAGCAGTAGAGAGCAATAGATGGGGTATGGAAAATCAAATGGGTCAAAACACGTAACACGTGTATTTAACAACTAGCTCTAATGTAGTTTCATTTCATTTATTTTCTCACAAATGTTCAGTTCTGCACTTTCTATTTTGCATCAAGTCTTTACTCTGGCAATGGTGGTTTATTTTGTCTTTGAAGGATACTGTCTGTTTAAAAAAAGAAAGAAAAATCAGGCTTTTTTTTCTTGTTGTACCAAACCCATGCTGAACACCTGAGTTTAAGTTTGTATGAAATATTCAACAGGCATAACAAGACAACGATTATAAAACATGTCCTCCCCATCTTGCAGATGGAGGAACTGCGAGCTCACGCCACTGACTGGACTCAGAACATCCACCATATGTCCGTGGACTTTCACATCCCAGGAAAAATCGACGACCCGTTCAAACGTCGCAGAAGAAAGCGCCGCCGCGGCCAGCGCACATCAGCCAACGGGGCCCCCGAGGGGCCAGAAGATCAGCACGAGAACGGATCAGGATCTGGCACATACTCCTCTTATTCTTCTTCAGAATCCGAGTCTGGATCAGAACCAGGCTCTCAGGCCACTCAGACCGACCAAGTTCCTGAGGAAAAAACCAAGGAGGAGCCTCCTCCAGATGCCCACATATCACAACCTTTGGACTACTTTGGGGAGAACCTTGCCTTCATTGATGAATCTTCAGATGCTCAGAGTGCTAGACTACATGTGGATCCCCTGATCGATCCGAAACAACCCAACTCTCGCCACGCAAAGAAAAGACATCACAGAAGACACGTTCATCATCATCGGAGGAGCCCTAAAACCAAACGCTCCAACGACAGACAGCAGCCCAATGGAGACGCAAAGCCTGTTCAAGACCTTCCACTGAAGCCTCAAGAATGACACTTATAAGTCCTATCAACTTTATCCAGTGTAAACAGAAAGGTTCATGCTTATTTAAGATGAAAACATGATGTTGGAGCCTTAACCCTTGCGTGGTTTGCTGTTTTTTCCCTTTAGCATGTGTGTATGCCTCAGTCAAATGATGCAAAGTGTTTGATGGCAGTGTTCTCATGTTTTGTGAGGAGTTACTGCTCTCTATTGGGCTAAAGCGGTGTTGCACTATCACTGTGTCAAACTCATTTACTGTACTAACCCAGAAACCACAACCAAAACCCGTGCAATCAGAATGCTTACTTTGCAAAGTGTGGGTGCTAATTTCTGAGACCGTTACTCTGGAATCCTGCCAACAATTAAACGGGTAATAAACATGCACTTGATTGTATATTTTTTTGTAACAAAATCCAGGTTAAAAAAATAATAATAATCCAGAAAAGTTCAGTCAGGTCATCTGGGCGTTTTTTTTGTGGTTTTTTTTGTTAGATGTTTTGTCATTCTTTCAAAGGACTTCATCAGTCCAAGGAGCCAGAACAAACTGAGTCCCACAAGCAGTACACTCACATAGTGTGCCAACCAGTTTGCTGGTGATAAGATGGCTTCTGGGGCCCACCCTCTCCCCTGTCGACTCCTCTGAAGCAGCCATGACCATAGTCTGATGAAGTCCTTTGGGTGAAAGATGAAACGTCTCAAAAAAAAAAAAAAAAAAAAACAGAAACCGTCCAGATGACTGAACTTTGTTAGATTTTTTGTAAGTTTTAAAAACAAATTACAACAAATAACCACATTATTTGTGTTTTGAAGTCCATTAATCATAATGCATTAAGTAAAAAAATATTTTTTTAATGAAATGATAACTTCAAATTCCTTGCCTTTTCTCTGATTTAAATATGTAATGTTACAGACTTTATAGCAGAAGCACGACAGCACACACTGTTTTTCCAACAAAGTAGCCAAAGGATTTAAAGGCATTTACAGTGTTTCTTTGTAATAGTTACTAAAAAACAGGTTCTGGCAATGATGACCAACATTATTTATGGTCTGTTTCGTTTGCCCTTGGTGTTACGTTTCCACTGTAAACAGTCTTGTTTTGATGAGCAGGACTGTAGTAAAGGAACCCACATGCTACATAGCTTTGCCTTTGCCACTAGGATGGCTTCAAACAACACCACAAAGACCTCCCTCATACTGGAGGATGACCCCACTACAACATAAAAAGATGCCAGAAGGTCTTCGCAAGGTCTTGGGGATTTCTTTGTGGGTGTGTGATTAGTTGTCATGGATTCTAAACTTGCACAAAACCTTCTGTAGTCAGTTTGTAAAGGTTTATCATCGTGGTGGCAGCATATACTGTGGGGCATACCTGCACATGAAGTGGCCAGGCCACTGAAAATCTGATGAGGTTTAGCCAAGATGCGCTCATACCTAGGCTACTATCATTAAGACGCCACCACACTGGCTGCCCTCCAAGAAAGTTCTTGCAACACCCTTGGTGCAATGGCTATGTACTTCATGTCCCGCTACCACTCTTGCCACAACCAGGATTGTAATGCACTCTCATCACGTGGTTAAAATGACCAATCCACTTCCTCCAGTCTGTGTGCCAATAAATTATGTGCCACACTCGGCCCTCCCTTTAGTCATCTTTTGATAGCAAAGCAAGATGGACTTGTTCTCATAGTTGGGCCTGAAAGAAGGGTGGATGTGGCTGAGGGTCTGCTAAGAAAACTCCTTTAAAAGCTAAGTCTGGTCCTCTGGACGTTCAAAAAACAAACAAAGCAAAAACAATTGTAGAAACTTTTCGTCTTTCGTCCGAAAGACTTCCTCAGTCTGAGGTGCTGTATTCAGCTCAGTCTTATAAATAGCACCCTCTCACAGTGGATCAACCAGTTGGCTGATGACAGGCTCTAGAGAAATGTGGATATCCTAACTGGGCCTTCCTGAAAGCAGAGAAGAAACCCAAACAGGACTCCAGCCAGCCATCAGGTGAAAAGAAGGAACCCAGACCAGTGGTCATTCCGTATGTTGCGGGAGTTTCAGAGACATTGAGACGTTTATTTTCTAAACACAACATCCCAGTGGCTTTTAAACCCCAAAATACATTACGGCAAAGACTGGTTCATCCCAAAGATCCAGTCCCCCGGCACAAACAGAGTAATATTGTGTATGCTGTTCAGTGTCAGGAGGGCTGTGATCAGTCTTATATCGGGGAAACTAAACAGCCACTGGCCAAAAGGATGGCCCAGCACAGAAGATCAACATCATCAGGTCAGGACTCTGCGGTCTACACTCATCTCCAGGCCAGCGGTCACTCTTTCAGGGATGAAGATGTTCACATCCTTGATAGAGAGGAACGATGGTTTGAGAGAGGAGTAAAGGAGGCCATCTTTGTGAAAAGAAACCGTCCATCATTAAACAGGGGTGGAGGCCTCCGGGTTCAACTGTCCCCCTCTTACAATGCTGTTATTGCTAGTATCACTCAGCCCTCTGTGAATAGCAAACAACCATCAGGGTGCTAACGATCCATCGTTAGGCTGATGGTCCTCCTTGATCATGTGAGCAGCTGGTTTCAGGCTGTCATCAGCCAACTGGTTGATCCACTGTGAGAGGGTGCTATTTATAAGACTGAGCTGAATACAGCAGCTCAGACTGAGGAAGTCTTTCGGACGAAAGACGAAACGTTTCTACAATTTTTTTGCTTTGTTTTGTTTTGTTTTTTGAATGTCCAGAGGACCAGACTTAGCTTTTTTAGATTTTTCTACCTGGATTATTGAGCATGCATCAGGGTATCCTTTACCTACAGTCTCTCGTGCGACTGATGTCATGGAAACAAACATACGGTGATCCCATGGTGGTGATGATATCCTTCTGTGATGTAAGAAGATGCATTCTGATGTGGTCCAAGACAGTTGTGCTGAGTGGGGCCTAGTCTGTGGGCATATTTAATCAAATTGTCATGCAGGGATGTCCTGCGGACATGGGGTAATGGTGCAGGAAAATGTATCAGGGATGCATATTTCAGCTGGGCAAACCTATTTGGCAAGTTCAAACAGCACAGCAGCTTCATGATTACCTTCACATTGAAGGACCTTTATCAAATTGGTTGCAACCCAGACCCGTTCTAGTACGTCATGGAGGAGAGCACAGCATGGTCATCATCCAGTATGAAAGGGACCTAATATACAAAAATAAAAGTGTAGTTTTTGAAAAACTGCTACGTTCTGAAACTTTTCTGTTGACCAGTTCAGAAATATGTTGCCAGATTTTAAAAGTAAACAACGTAATGAGAAGGTACCACTGAATACTCTTCGAGGCATCAGTCTGGCTCTTTTAAAGTGTGCTGAGGCTTCTTAAGGTGATCCACGTAAGTGATACTGCAACGGAAACACAAGCTTGTTCCAGTCTGAACATGGCACCAAGGAAAAATGCGACCCCACTATCGAGGGTGGCTGCAGTTTTCTTGTTTGTTTAATAATATTTGAATTTAATTTGTTTTTATTATTGTCACAAAAGTCAAGATTCATCTAGGACTTACTTTCCTCACCCCGAACACAACCAGCAGATGGCAGACACAAGCCGATTCAGCAAATTCAGCTGTGTGGTATCATTCAATACATCATGTAGACTTTGATTTTTACCTCTTTTGTTATTTTGTGAATTATTTGATGCGACACTGTTTAGAATGTGTCTGGTGTGGATATATTTTTAGTTTGACTCACTGAGACAGGAAGCATTGGAAAGGAGAAGAAACACGGAGTGCTTCTGTAATCCAGCCTTTGGAAATCCGACACATTCCTGCAGGATATGCCTAAACAAAAAGGCAGCATTCTGGCATTGCAATCAGGAAGTCAGGAGGGAGTGATGATGTGCAAAGGCAGTGGGTGACCTTTTTCTGGAGGACACACACACACACTCACACTCAGCTACTATAACGTCATCAGTTCTTCCACTGCAGCCTCTTTACATTGCCACTAGAGGAGGAATGGTGGGCAGTGTTTGGAGTGCATGGCGCATGCTTGACCTGGATTCAAAAACAAAATCTGAATTAGAATCAATACATGGTGCTTCTTTAAGTTTGCACTCTATCTGTGAACTATTTTCTAATTACTCAGCTGGGCATCGGATATTTTCACCAAAGCATCTACAGCAAACGAGTTAGTTATTTTACTGACGCAGCACTGTCAGCCTGAACACACCAACACTTCAAGGTTCTATGGTTCAGTTTGGGAAACAGCTGATTGTATTTGTAGACATTGACCTTATGGGTAATCATTAGAACGTAACATACCTATTTAAAGCTGACAGGGCCTCGTTCTTTTTAACAGAAACATTTCTAACGTCTGCTGCCTAAAGCAAGAAGATGGGCTAAAATGTATTTGCATGTTTGTCTATTAGCAAAATATGTCATGGTCTATGAAACGGATTTGATTAAACTACCATAAGATCATCACTGTATGAGCATGTACAACTTTTAAGTTGACCCAAAAGGGTTATTGTTGCTATTCCACCATAGCAAATACAAAAATAGCTTTAGCTCAATCAGTTTTATAGATATTGAGCAAATATTTAGTCTGATATAAGCTAAAAGTTGCCACCAACACAACCTAACTTTGTCTACAAATGTTAACATCAATCCAGTCTGTTGTATCTGTTAGCAAAATATCTCATGAACCACTGGATACATTTTAAGGAAAGCATTCAGGAAGTATAAATTAGATGTACATAGTATGCCTACCTGAAGGACATTTGGAGTCAACAAAATCTGAGACGTCTGCCACGGCTAACTGACTTTGGTCAACATGAAAAAATGTATGTAACTCAGTATGAGCTAAATTTTGGTGTGATAGCTGAATGTCAGTCACAACACTAAGCACTAATGCATGACTTGTTATAATGTTATTTTCAAGGTTTGACCAAAAGGCATGGTGGGATGTAACTAAGTACAAGTACTTTGTTACTGTACTTAAGTACATTTTTCATGCATCATTCTGTACTTAACTTAAGTAGAATTAAATGTGGGTACTTTTACTCCACTACATTTTACATGAAGTATCTGTACTTTCTACTACACTACATTTCTATAATGTGTTGAGTTACAAGTTACATTCACGTTGCAACTTTTTGATTTGTCGTTAGTTTGAAAGTAACTGATGTTGAGAGAGGAGTTGAATCACTGCAAAGTGGACAGGTAACATTAGACCTGCCCTCAAGAAGAGCTGGACCAACGATGTATATTCTTGTGTCAACGTCATTGAGCTGGGAGCACCCACAGCACCACAAACACACCCATAATGGATTCCACCACAGAGATTCAGCCACACACCACCCATGACCTTATTGAAAGACTATTGAAAGACTATTGAAAGACTATTGAAAGACTGTTCAGTACAGCACAACAAATTCTCTCTCCCAAAAGAGACAGACTGGACTCAAATAACTTTGAAAACCAACTTGTTCTGAACTTGAACAATAAATTCTTGCTGCAATATTAAAATGTGTCAGTTCATGTCAGGACAGGAGACAAGAGATGTCTCCAAATGTCTCGACACTCAGGTCCAAGTTTTGACAATGCTGTTAGGAAATTAAAATATTGTTCACTATTGACCCATTACAAGGTCGACTAGACAGTATTTTAAGTTGATGACAAACTGCAGTTGAAATGATCAGTGCCTGTTCCTTTGTTAGGTCTAATGCTCCTTTTTTCAGGCAGACAGCTTTTTCTTAATATTTTTACTGCAGGTAAAATGACACATTTGTTTTGCTTTTGTGTTAAATCAAAACTTTCAAAGGTATAATCATTCCTTATGTATTCTTATTTTGCTTAAAGCTGCTATATGTAACTTTTCTAACAATATATTTTTAACATATTTCTTCACTCTGTCACTAGATTGATGTTAGAGAGGTAATCTCTGAAAAAAAAAAAAAATATTGTCCCCTTGCTTCTCCAGGTGGTAAATAAGCATTTCTAAAAAGAAAAAGTGACCCGCCATTTTCCAGCCAATAAAAACAAAGTTTGTAACCAGCCAATAAAAACCGAGCTTGAATTTGAATCAGCCAATAAAAACAGAGCTTGAATTTGAATTTCAACAGACCACAAGGGGGCAGAGCCATATATGGCTCTGAGGGGGAGGGATCAGAATGCTTTGCTTGTTGAAATTTTTTCTAAGTGCTGATGTTCTACAGAAACTGCAGACTTCACCTTTAATGACATTTAACTCTGCATGTCATCCCTGAAATACTGATGCACAGAATCACAAGTCCAAGTGTGAACAGTGTCACAGAGTAAACACAATAAAAACATGTACAAAGTATTATCTGCAACATTGTTCAAATGGCTCGACACTATCAATGTATATACATACAGTACACACACTTAATGATATTGTAGACCATTGCATTAGGTAATACATTCAGCAAGTACTTTTACTTTAATACTTTAAGCATTTTTAAAAGCAAATACTTATTTACTTTTACTTAAGTAAAAACATTAATATGGTACTGCTACTTTTACTAGAGTACATTTTTGTCTGTTTATTTGTACTTTTACTGAGATTTTGAGTAGGCTACTTTCTCCATGACTCACTGATGCAGTCTTTTTCCTGCACAATGGGTTATTTATAAAGCCCATCATCAGCCTACACCTGTCCAGGTCACGACCTGCCATAAGGGGCCCCCTGGGGCCCCCAGCTGGCTCCCACGTGCTTCTCATCATTCTTCTTGATTGGAGCAGTCAAATCCTTACAAAACTCGTCGGGCTGTTTGGGAGAGCGTTGCGGGCTCTGCAGCGAGGGGCTGGGATGCAGCCCCGCAGAGTTGCGGTGTCTGCGGCGGAGAGAGGGGAACGACCTTGCCTCAAGGTCGCAAAGACAAGTCCGCTTTTTCTTTCTTTTTCTCGCGCGCGCGCCACGAAAACCCGGTCCTTTCTTCAACGAGTCACGTGACCACAAGAAGCCAGGCAGCGCGCGAGGTGTTTCCGACCAGACTGATCATATTAACTCTGATTAGAGCCATGACGCTGACATGTCAGGGGGACTTTAACCAGCTCGTGCTCACACTCGTCATTTTCTGCTTTAATTTAAAGACAATTTAATCCAGACAAGCTGGAAAAACTCGTTTGGAACAACTTTTCTCCACCCTCGATGCCAGCTGTTGCCAGGCAGGTGTTGTGGAGAGCAGGGGCAGGCCTATTTCGAGACGCGGAAGGTTACAAAAACAAGTCGCCATAATATATTTTTTAAATCTTGTTCTGGTAGAGCTTCAGATAAAATCCACATGTTTGAAGCGAATCATTTTGAACACATGGTAGTGAACTTTTTTCCTCCTCTGTACTGTACAGTGTACTGTACAGAGTCAGTGTCATGAGACCAACAGCATGACCACACTTTCCACATGGGCCTGCAAGGTGTGCTAATTATACAATTTAAGAAGTGACATAAATAATAACTGCAGTATAGTAAATTATATATAGCTAAGCAGTTGTAACAATCTATACAAGTGGATATAAATGTGTTAATAATGTCATTCCTAATAAATCTGTGCAGCTTTTTATCTAACTGATGAGTTTAGCTGAGAACCTAAATCAATACACCTGTATACTCTTGGGATTAAATTGGATTTGGTTGGTTTTCTTCATGTTTTTAAACAGATACAGACATTTTTCCACGCTGGTGACGGTGGTGGGGGTGCTGACGGACGTAACGAACACGCAGCACACGCAAATTGAAGCGTGAGGAGGAGAAAAAGCACGGGACTTACGTACGTCATTCAGTTCCGTCAAGCTAGCGAGAGCAAGCTAGGAGGGGCGGCCGGAAGTCGCTCAGCTCAGTTTTCAAAACAAATTTTGTGTTTCGGTCACTTCAGAAACGTGAACGATTTTCTGCATCTGCGTAACTCTAAGACGCGTTAACGCAGTTGAATAAAACGAGATTATATTAAAATTAGTTTTGCTTTCACACTGAGGCTAGCCCGAAACAAAATCAAAACGTCTCGCGCGACGCTGACGTTTTGTTGTGAAAGGGCTTCAACCGGATGTTTTGTTTTCTCCTCCTCAAGGCTTGATGCTAAATATTGAAGCGTAGCCCCGTTTGTACTAGCCCAAATGGGAATTTTTCACGCCAGTGTACGGGACTGAGCAGCCGGGCTGAACGTCGTGTCGCCGGTTATCACCTGACCTGAACGGTGACGGGGTTTTTTAAAATGTGATGCGTTAAAGAGCCCGGAGAGACAAGACGGCGTCGTTGTTTTAAACCAGGACTTTTTAGCCGCAAAGACTTGACAGACTGGAAACAGAACGCGATGGTTTTACATCTTCCGGTGAGTGTTTTAGTTTTACACTCCCCTGCAGGTTCAGGCTTTCATTATTCGTGTTTTCGGAACATATGTCGCCGGTGTCTGTGATTAGGGTTAACTTCTCCCGGCCGTGGCGTCAGTGGGGCACACTTTGAATTAATACTTTTTTCATATAACTGTGTAATAATGTGGAGCTTTCTGTCCAACGGACTTCCTGCACCTTTTTGTGTAATCATTTGTACTATTCATAAATACAAAAAAAGTACATACATAGTATACGTGCATATGCAAATACAGTACCCCCTTTTATTTTATTTATTTTACCCCTGCACTTCCACAAGACTTGAACCTTCTTATGGGTTTTATCACCCAGTAGAGTTCTCATTTCTTTCTTTAACACACTGAACCATGCAGTGATCGTGCCTGCTGGACCAGAACTGGGATCAGTGATCTAAAGGAATAAGCCACTTTGGTAATTAACCTTTCACCGGTCCAAGATCAGTAGGCAAGGTCACCGCGGGGGGGCTGCTGTGTGCAACACGCTTTAATGTGCAGCCTGTATCTGTGTGATGCATTGGCAGTGACACCACCAGAGCCTCGGGCCAAACCACAAGAAGAAAGAAGAAGTAGTGTCCAATAAGTCAGGGGCTGTGATTTTTCAACAAAACATATGATTTCTCCTGCTTCTTGTAAAAGAAGGAGATCAGATCACTTTCAAACATGAGAGCATCCTATTTTGACCTGTAATTGAAATATTGCACGCAGATTGTTTTAATTATTTACAGAGTTATGATCAAACTCAAGCTTATATGAGGGACAAGGTGTTGGCGTTACCCGGTCTGTCCTTCAAGCATTCTTGTGACTGTGACCTTTGGAGTGTGTCACGCTGCATTCAAGGGGGAGGGTAGTCGGGCAGCGTGGTGGAGATTCTGTATAGGCGCACTGGGCTGTGTATATTTGGAAACAACCGGCAAAGGCGGTGATGTTCTTCCCTGCGTTTGTAGGCACTGCAAAGATATCTTGGGAACAATTGGACGTATTTCTGAGAAACTCAGAAAGTAATCGACCGATTCACGTTCGGTGTCAGTCCCTTTTCAAAATGGCCATCGCAGCTAAGCAACTTCTGCCAACACGAGAATGGCGCTAACCCAGGCAGTTTTACGGAAACTGATTTGAAGCTCGGTGTGGTAGTAGCTGAAGGTCTTCCTCAACGCACGTTGACCTTGCAGTATTGTGTGAGGTTGTGCACAATGACATTTACTGTGGGAACCAGTGAACTGCTGTCTTTTCATTAGATGTAGACACGTAGATACTTGTTTCTTTTAAATATGTACATGAAAGTGTTGGTGTTAATCTGGCCATGCAGTGATTCTCAAAGTTATTTGCCTACTTTTCAGGTGTCCTGATAACTCCGGATTTGAACCTACAGCAAGAACATTTAACTGAGCTGCCATCAGGAGTGAGGACTAGATAGGTTTCAAGCTCCAGTTCACAAAACAGGTGAGCTTTTCACACGTTTCCCAATCATGCTGATGAAATATTTGGCTTATAATCCATGCTTGAACAAGGATTATTGACTGTCAGACAAATCACAGCTGCTCCGTTCTGCACAGGTGCGCCCAACCTTTAATTTTTTTTTCTTTTTCACAAAGTAGGTATTATCACAAAATAACATGGTGAAAGAGATATGCAAAGAAAAGTTTGTAGGGGTTCATTTTCTGGTTGTTTTAAGCTGACATGTTTAGGGCGTCGATGCAAGTACAGGTAGTCCCCGACTTACGAGCGCATCGACATACGAGGTTCCGGACTTACGAGCGGACTAACGAACAGTAAAGTTGTACAGAACATACAGTATGTGTTTTTTAGATGAAAGTGTGTTAGCTAACAGTTTGTAAACAAGTTTCTGAGCATGTTTATGAACTAGTATGTACGTTTGTGTTGAAAAACGAGTGTTCGTAGTAGCGCTAGCATAAATTTTCCGACTTACGACCGAAAATCCGGACTTACGAGTGACACGTGTTTCGTGTTCCGACATACAAGATTTCGTCTTACGAGCACCTCGCAGGAACGGAACTCGCTCGTAAGTCGGGGACTACCTGTATTTCTCTGTCTAAAATTAAATTTAAAAGGAGAAAGGAGCCATGAATGCGTCTGTCTAAAACAGTGGATCACAAATATTTCAGCTGTTGAGACACAAAATGACAGTGGAAGTGACTTGTGACCCTGTCTTTTGCTGGTTGAAGCAAATTTTTTCATCCATTGTAACCTGCTTCTACTTTCTGGGTCACAATGAACTGGTGCCCATCTCCACTGTCACTGTGAGAGAGCACACCTGTATACCTGTATACTATTGGGGCGGCTGTGGCTGAGTGGTTAGAGCAGTCGTCCTCCAATGCAACAGTTGGGGGTTCAAATCCACAAGCAGTCATATGCCGAAGTGTCCCTGGGCAAGACACCTCATTGCCTCTGATGTGTGTGTCCCATCAGTGTATGGATATGATGAAGCACTGATTAGTCTCTGTATACAGTAGTTATGTTAGAGTGCTGTATGAATGGGTAAATGAGGGCACAGATTGTTGTAAAACACTTTGAGTATCTTGATAAGACAGAAAGGCGCATTATAAATACAGTCCATTTACAATTTACACCCTGGTCAGGTTGCAAGTCTATCACAGTCACATAAAAGACAACTGAGACACACAACCATTCACACTCTCACACCTAGGGACAATTAGAGTTACCAGTTAATCTTAAATGCGTGTTTTTGCCCTGTGGGAGGAAATATGAGTACTCGGAGAAAACCCACGAGTACAGGGGGAGAACATGCAAACTCGACCCAGAACAGTTTCAGGCAGGGAGGCGTTCCTGCGACTTTCTCTCTGAAAGACAACAGCTCTAACCACTACTACACCGTTCTGCCTGCTTTGGGAACTAATGGTCTAAAAGACCTACCGTATTTCCCGCCCTATAAGTCGCACCGCCCTATAAGTCGCATTGTCCATTTATGTCCAATGAATTGGAAAAATCCATAAATATGTCGCTTCGACCTATAAGTCGCACCTACGTCACAGCTGACAACCCGGAAATGTGGGCCCCGGTGTTTTGCCCAAAATGGATCGACAGCCAAATGGCAGCCACAGGAGCATGCAGGAAGGACTTTAACAAGATTAACAATTAAAAACAATTATTTGTTTGAAAATTATAGCAAAAGATGTGTCTTAGTCAGTGTTGGGAATGTTACTTTAAAAAAGTAATTAATTATAGTTACTAGTTACTTCTCCCAAAAAGTAACCGAGTTAGTAACTGAATTACTCACCTATAAAAGTAATTAGTTACCAGGGAAAGTAACTATTGTTTGTTTGGTTGGTTTAAGTTTAGATATATCTACGAATTTTAAGTAGAAATGCTTACAGCACCTCAACAGAACATGACTGGTTGACATACTATACTTCAAGTTTTTTCTTCATTACAAAATACAGGTTAACAAAATAATATAACAATTGTGTTTTCAGCTCTATGTACACCCTGTACTGTTCAAGTGTTTTCTTAGAAATAAAAGTAAACAGTTAAAATAAGTGCTTTGTAGTGTAAAATAATATCAAACCCTCACACAACTGGTTCTTCAAGTATTTTCTTAAAAACAAAAGAACCATTTTAACCAAAGGTGGGCGCTAGACCGCTAGGGAGCGCTAAAGCGCTAATCCGCTTACAGTGGACCTAAACTTTTTGTCAGCGTTTTTGTGGATTGACTAACTTTTATAATTCATAAGCGGATTTGTGCTATTTTTATTTAAAATGCAGTACCGCTAATAACTAATTATCTATCAGTAAAAACCAATAAACTTATTTACAAGCTCTTATGCTGCTTGTTTTACCTTTTTCCCCACCATAAAGAGCAGAGAGGAGGAAGGGTTGGAGGGGGGGGGGGCAGAGCGGAGAACAGACTCGGATCTACCATGTAGGTAAATGATGCCGTTGCCTGGGGATCCCATCAGCATGGGGCCCCGGCCCCGCCGCGCCCCGGCCAGTCACCTACATCCCTAACATTGATCCTGCTTGTTAATGTACATTTAACATAAAAATAATTATAGTTACGATGAAAACGATCATTAAATACGCAATAAAAAAACGGTCGATTTCTTTATCCCCCTACTAAAAATGGACTATTCCATCTTGACATCTTCCGGGTCAGAGGTGAACTCAGGGGCTAATTCTGTGGCTAGCTGTTTGTGCTGGGTACTTGGATAAATCCGCAGAGAACCCCTCTGTTTCAAGCCAAATTAACGCGGCCGGAGGAGTTTATTGAGGGTTTTGTGTCGACCATTTGACGGTGAGTCGTTATTTTTATGTATTTTAGTTACTTTTCATTAAATCTGTTGACTACCTATAGACGCTAACAACTCTGTGTCCAGCTGGTTGTGCTGGGTTACTAATGGATAAATCCGTAGAGAACCCCGCTGTTTCAAGCCAAATTAACGTGGCCGGAGTATTTTATTGTGTGTTTTGTGTCGACCATTCGACGGTGACTCATTAGTTTTATGTATTTGGGTTACTTTTATGTATAAATGCGGTGGCGACACACCCGTGTATTTGAGATTTAAAAGTGGTTTTAGGGATTAAAAGTTCATTCTATTTTTTGTTAATTTCGTGGCCGAATAGAATATATGTACGTAAAGTATTAAATAAATCCTTTGATTTTTGTAATTTCATCCTTTTAGGATCATTTTTGTTACTTTTCAGTTGGCAGTGTAGTGCAAATATTGATAACGCTGCCGGCTATATATAAATATATATATATATATATATATATATATATATATATATATATATATATATATATATATATATATATATATATATATATATATATATATACAAGCCCAAAACCAGAAAAGTTGGCACGTTGTGGAAATCGCAAATAAAAACAGAATACAATGACTTGCAAATCTTTTTCAACCTATATTCAATTGAACACACTGCAAAGACCACATACTTAACGTTCGAACTGGTAAACTTTGTTATTTTTTGCAATTATTAGCTCATTTGGAATTTGATGCCTGCAACATGTTTCAAAAAAGCTGGCACAAGTGACAAAGAAGACAGAGAAATTTGAGGAATGCTCATCAAACACTTATTTGGAATATCCCACAGGTGAACATGCAAATTGGGAACAGGTGGGTGCCATGATTGGGTATAAAAGCAGCTTCCTTGACATGCTCAGTCATCCACATAGAAGGATGGGGCGAGGGTCACCACTCTGTGAACAAATGCGTGGGCAAATTGTCGAACAGTTCAAGAACAACTTTTCTCAACGAGCTATTGCAAGGAATTTAGGAATTTCACCATCTACGGTCCGTAATATCATCAAAAGGTTCAGAGAATCTGGAGAAATCACTACACGTAAGGGGCAAGGCCGAAAACCAACATTGAATGCCCGTGACCTTCGATCCCTCAGGCGGTACTGCATCAAAAACCGACATCAGTGTGTAAAAGATATCACCACATGGGCTCAGGAATACTTCAGAAAACCACTGTCAGTAACTACAGTTCGTCGCTACATCTGTAAGTGCAAGTTAAAGCTCTACTATGCAAAGCAAAAGCCATTCATCAACAAGATCCAGAAACGCCGCCGGCTTTGCTGGGCCCGAGCTCATCTGAGATGGACTGATGCAAAGTGGAAAAGTGTTCTGTGGTCTGATGAGTCCACATTTCAAATTGTCTTTGGAAACTGTGGACGTCGTGTCTTACGGACCAAAGAGGAAAAGAACCATCAGGACTGTTATAGGCGCAAAGTTCAAAAGCCAGCATCTGTGATGGTATGGGGGTGCATTAGTGCCCAAGGCATGGGTAACTTACACATCTGTGAAGGCACCATTAATGCTGAAAGGTACATACAGGTTTTGGAGCAACATATGCTGCCATCCAAGCGACGTCTTTTTCATGGACGCCCCAGCTTATTTCAGCAAGACAATGCCAAGCCACATTCTGCACGTGTTACAACAGCGTGGCTTCGTAGCAAAAGAGTGCGGGTCCTCCCCTGGCCTGCCTGCAGTCCAGACCTGTCCCCCATTGAAAATGTGTGGCGCATTATGAAACGTAAAATACGACAACGGAGACCCCGGACTGTTGAACAACTTAAGCTGTACATCAAGCAAGAATGGGGAAGAATTCCACCTGAAAAGCTTCAAAAATTGGTCTCCTCAGTTCCCAAACGTTTACTGAGTGTTGTTAAAAGGAAAGGCGATGTAACACAGTGGTAAATATGTCCCTGTGCCAACTTTTTTGCAATGTGTTGCTGCCATTGAATTCTAAGTTAATGGTTATTTGCAAAACAAAATAAAGTTTCTCCGTTCGAACATTAAATATATTGTCTTTGCATTCTATTCAGTTGAATATGGGTTGAAAAAGATTTGCAAGTCATTGTATTCTGTTTTTATTTGCGATTTGCACAACGTGCCAACTTTTCTGGTTTTGGGCTTGTATATATATATATATATATATATATATAAATATAGAAATATATAAATAGCGGATTAGATTAGCTTCCCCTAATTTTCATAAGACATTTGTGCTTTTGAAATTGTGGACCTAAAAAAATTAATAAGCGTTTTAGAAATTGTGGAACTAATTTTTTAATTAGCGTTGCCCACCACTGATTTTAACAATAGGAAGTACTTTTAAAATGGTACTGAAAATCTGAATTACCTGAGCAGTTGTGAGAGATGTTTCATCAGATCAGATTACGACGGACGTACACTTCGCTCCGGGACATAATGTACACTTCACATGCACGTTCTTGCCTTTTACCTCAAGGAGAGTAAAGTAATTTCTGTATTTCCACTTTGAAAACGCCAACTTTCCCTCCAGACTCACCATTGCTGCAGGACTCCTGCTAACTTTTCAGTTTGAAGCTGCAGCGTGTGTGAGCGGAACAACAAAACCTCTGATTGGCTGACCTCTACCTGACACTCTACCTTAGCCAATCAGCATCATACTTATTGTTTCGCTCCTCCCTCCCCTCCCCTCTGCTCCCTCCCCATCCACCCTCCCTCACCAAGGGGAAAAAAGTAAACAAACAGCTTACGAGAGCCAGAGCGGAAGACAAAATAACGTACACCCATTTAGTGTTTGTAACGGTAACGGCGTTGTAACGATAGACATAGTAACTACTTAGATTACCCGTTAATGAAAAAAATAACTCGGTTTGTAACGCCGTTTATTTGTAACTCCGTTATTCCCATCACTGGTCTTAGCTGAACTTTTCCTTAATAAATGAACGTAATTGTAATTGTGAAATGAGCTGGATTTAAAAATTAGTTTTGCTACGGCGTCTCAACAAAACGAGCACGCGCAGCAACAGACATGCAGTGCAGCGAACAGACCTGCATCTTTTTAAAATTTAGCAAGATAAACTCCTAAAAATATATATTTGTTAGCTGACATTATAGTAAAAGTGTTTCTGAGCTTAACTTTTCCTTTAAAAATTAACGTAATGTTCAAATCAGCTGGATTTAAATGGTTTCGCTTTGACGTCTTCCAAATGGTCGCGCGCACTGGGAAAATAAATGATAAATGAATTGAATTTGAGCTCAAACATCTCTTACAGCTAATCAGTTGTAAAAGTCCATCCAGTGATTACTTTCTGTAAGTTTCATCAAAGTCTGTCGTGTGGTTCTTGAGCTATTTTGCATTGCTAACAGTAAAACACTGCGCTAACAGTAGTTCATACCTCCAGAGAGCAGGAGGCCGTGCTGCGACAGAGTGAGTCCGACCAGAGGAGGCTTCTGTCGGACACATGAGCTGGAAACGGTCGGTAGACCCTAGCGGTCGAAAGGGGTACTACACCCATTTTTTTTGCCAAAATGAAAAACGGTCATATCTCAGCCAAAAATTGGTCTAAAAATATGGGAAAAAAATCCATAAATATGTCGCTTCGCCCTATAAGTCGCAGGGCATGCAAATTGGGCAAAAAGGTGTGACTTGTACATTGGAAAATACGGTAATAATTCCACAGCTACATGTTGTTTATTTTAGGGACCTGTATGCAAGTTGGAGATGATACTGGCCAGCTCAAGATAAAGAACCCTAATTGAAGGTGCAGAATAACAATTGATTTGTTAACATTTATCAACTATACGTGGTCACCGTTTGTGATTAATCTTCTGGATCTTCTGGCTTTCTGTTAAGGTAGTCAAACTGACATGTTGAGGATAATAAGATGGCATGTTAGGATTTATAAGACCCTAAACACCAATATAATAGCAAATACAAGCATTGAGGGGCACATGCAATTATGTATGTTTAATCTGAATATGGACAATAAAAAAATGTAGGTGAGACATTACCTATAAAACTGCCATCATGACATGCACTTTGAGATTTTCATTAATGAAAAGTGCATTATAAATTAAATTCATTATTATTTTTATTATTATAAGTTTTACGTAGTTGTAAAATTTAGCATAGAGATGTACAATAACAGCTCTGGCTTATAAACAGTATTACTAAACTCAATTACTGTATATGAAAACATTTTAATCCATAATCCAGGTCTCTCTTGTAAACGAGTCCTCGTGGCTCAACGGGACTAACCTGTTCAAATAAAGGTTGAATGAATCCTCAGCACTGGCTCTCCTCAAGGCTGTGTTTTGGGCCCCCTTCAGTTCACTGCTCACATATGACTGTGCTCCTACCCATCCAGGCTGTCATATTGTAAAGTTTGCAGAGATGCAGCTGTGGTGGGATGATGCATCACAAACAATGAGTCTGGCTACCGGCAGGAGCTGGAACACCTGGTTCAGAAAGAACATCCTCCACATCGATCTGAAGAAGGGTGTAACTGGGACCCTAAGTACACAATTTCGTTCCACCTCATGTACCACATGTGATGCAAATGACAATAAAGTTACCTTGAACATGACTAGACTTTAAAGTGTAACTCACCTCACCGTCCAAAGATAGCCCCGCCCAAGCACAAGATTTGAAAAATGCAAAAAAATGGGAGTGTCACTGTCAACAGACATCGCCTAAAGGAGGGGGAGGCGGGTGAGCGAGGAGGTGTGGCCAGGACGAGAGACCGTCATTGTTTTTGAATGTTAAAATTACATTAGTAATAAACAACAAGCAACAACAAAGAATTATTATGTAGATGTATTTATCTATTCTCACCCGATCTATCTGAAACAAAAGGCTTTAAAAAAATAAAAAATGCTGTGACCAGGGTTCGAATCCGGGTCCTTTGGGTTCCAAACCGGCTCCCTACCTCTAGACCAACTTGGCATTTGTGCAAAACCAGTCCTTCATAGTACAGGTAGTCCCCGATTTACGAGCGAGATCCGTTACAACGAGGCGCTCGTAAACCGGAAATCTCGTAATTTGGAACGGCCGCCATTTCTCTCGTAAATCCGGAATTTCGCTCGTAAATTGGAACGGTTTTCGCTAGCGCGACTACAAACACTCTATTTTCATCCAAAAACTGCTTATGAGTGCATAAAAATGATCGGAAACGTGTGTCCATATGCTTAGCTAACTAACTGTGGTGAAAAAACACATGAAAACTCAGTATTTTTTTCGTTTTTTCCAAAAATTCGCAGCTCGTAAGTCTGGAACCTCGCAGATCAGAGCGCTCGTAAATCGGGGACTACCTGTACAGGGAACCCTCGAGTTACGTCAGGGTTCCGGACCTAAGGATGAGACTTGGGTCGATTTTGCCGTAACTCGCGGACCAAAAACACGTGCCGATCGTAGGTCCGCGTTTCTGACGTAGGTCGCGGCTATACCGCTAACGGAGTGCCGCACACACATTTAACGGCATGAGACTGAACAAGCGGACATACTGGGCCATAAACATGCACAGAACTTTATTTACAAACACTTAGCTAACACATTACACCACACATTCATCCATAAACACACAAAACCTGAACAGCATGTACAGGTACTGTACAGCAATGTTAGACAGTGCTATTCAGCACAGCACATCTGTACTGTAATTTAAAAAATCTACTGACATGTATGAAAACAAAGTGCCTTAGTGTACAGTCCAGTTCAGAAACTTTTAAAATGTACAGTAATGTACATTTGAGAGAGGAGTAAAGGAGGCCATCTTTGTGAAAAGAAACCGTCCATCTTTAAACAGAGGTGGAGGCCTCCGGGTTCAACTGTCCCCCACTTACAATGCTGTTATTGCTAGTATCACTCAGCCCTCTGTGAATAGCAAACAACCATCAGGGTGTTAACGATCCATCGTCAGGCTGATGGTCCTCCTTGCTCATGTGAGCAGCTGGTTTCAGGCTGTCATCAGCCAACTGGTTGATCCACTGTGGGAGGGTGCTATTTATAAGACTGAGCTGAATACAGCTTCTCAGACTGAGGAAGTCTTTCGGACGAAAGACGAAACGTTTCTACAGTTTTTTTTTTTTTTTTTTTTTGAATGTCCAGAGGACCAGACTTAGCTTTTTTAGATTTTTCTACCTGGATTATTGAGCATGCATCAGGGTACAGTAATGCATTTTTCAGCACAGAGAAAGCATACAAAATACAATTCTCTTCCTAAACAGTTCTCAGCCATAATCTGCAAATGATGTTAACCATGAACCATGAACACTTCTCAAAGAGCAGCAGCTGTTAACATGAAACAGCAGCAAATCAGCAGCAACTCACATCCATCCATCAGCAAAATGATGTCAACCATGAACCATGAACACTTCTCAAAGAGCAACAGCTGATAACATCAAACAGCAGCAAATCAGTAGCAACTCACATCCATCCATCCATCCATCAGCAAAATGATGTCAACCATGAACCATGAACACTTCTCAAAGAGCAACAGCTGTTAACATCAAACAGCAGCAAATCAGCAGCAACTCCCATCCATCCATCCATCCATCAGCAAAATGATGTCAACCATGAACACTTCTCAAAGAGCAGCAGCTGTTAACATCAAACAGCAACAAATCAGCAGCAACTCCCATCCATCCATCCTTCCATCCATCCATCATGAAATGATGTCAACCATGAACCATGAACACTTCTCAAAGAGCAGCAGCTGTTAACATCAAACAGTAACAAACCAGTAGCAACTCATATCCATCCATCCATTCATCAGCAAAATGATGTCAACCATGAACACTTCTCAAAGAGTAGCAGCTGTTAACATCAAACAACAGCAAATCAGCAGCAACTCACATCCATCCATCCATCCATCAGCAAAATGATTTCAACCATGAACCATGAACACTTCTCAAAGAGCAGCAGCTGTTAACATAAAAATATAGCACACCAGTAGCAACTCACATCCATCCATCCATTCATCAGCAAAATGATGTCAACCATGAACACTTCTCAAAGAGTAGCAGCTGTTCACATCAAACAACAGCAAATCAGCAGCAACTCACATCCATCCATCCATCAGCAAAATTATGTCAACCATGAACCATGAACACTTCTCAAAGAGCAACAGCTGCTAACATCAAACAGCAGCAAATCAGCAGCAACTCCCATCCATCCATCTATCCATCCATCCATCATCAGCAGCAACAGCAGCTATTGACATGAATCAGCACCAAATCAGCATAAAATCACATCCATCAGAAACATAATGCAACCATCATGTTTTTGAAACCAGTGCCTTGGTGTGCAGTCCATGTGCATGAAAAAGAAGTCCATGAACTCTAAAAAAGCTAGAAGCAGCAGAAATAGGAAACAAAATTGCCTTACTTTGACTGAAGTGTAGGTAGACACTGATGTTTTTCTCAAGTTCAAACCTGGATCAGATGGAACTGCTTAGCCAATAAAATACCTCTCGCTAAACCTAATGCTAACTGTCGCTAATGCTAACTGAATGAATGCTATGCTAAATGATGATAATAGTACGTACGTTTGCTCTTGCTCTTCTCTCTCTCGCCGAAACTCAACAACGTGGTCAAGATGGCGCGTCCCTTTAAATAGTACGGCAGTGTCGCCCCACTCCTACTCCACGGTCATGCGCACTGTCATGCGCGAACAGCCAAGGTACTGTACCCCTCCCCCACCTTGCCGCTTGCCGTAATGACGCACTTTTCTTGCCGTAGCTCGATTACATACTTCTAATGTACCTCGATCGTAAGTCCGTTTTTTTTGCTGTATCTCGACGGCATTCTTTCAAAGAGGCAAATCGTAAGTCTGAGTTGCCGTAGCTCGGGGGTGACGTAACTCGAGGGTTCCCTGTATAAGAAAACAAATACAACCACATACTTTTAGAACGCTGGAGTTTTGATTAGATTTTGATGAAGTGAAAAGTATTCTTAAAATAAATAAGTTGCTAATCTGAAAATTATATCGATCAGTGGTGCTTGTATGGTACAGACTGTCACACCGCGAGAGAGTGTGTGACAGTGTGCGGACAGAAAGGAAGAGTGCAGAGAACGATCTCTGCAAGGGGAGTGGCTATGGTTGAACCTCTTTTATACTTAGGCAGGAGACGATGTGACGTCACACATGAGAGTTTTGACCAATAAGAAAATTAAGGTGCAATACATCTGTTCAGCCCATAGGACTACCGTAAACACGTTTTTAGACCAAATATTGCAGATTTAAACAAATACGCACAAATACATGAAAATTAACACAGACATAGTGCTATAAAACATTTTAAACACATTCTAGGGAGTTTATCAGCAAAAAAAGTTAATTTTGAGGTGAGTTACACTTTAAAGGTGCTATGTGTAACTTTCTGTAGAGTGCAGAACTTAGAAATATTTTCAACAGGCAAAGCATTCTGATCCCTCCCCCTCAGAGCCATATATGGCTCTGCTCCCCCTGGCCCTGCTGAAATTCAAATTCAAGCTCTGTTTTTATTGGCTGATTCAAATTCAAGCTCTGTTTTTATTGGCTGGTTACAAACTCTGTTTTTATTGGCTGGTCATTGTCCGGGTCACTCTGTGTTTTTAGTGTTTTTATAAATGCTGATAGAGAAGCAAGGGGACTATAGTTTTTTTCAGAGATTACTTTGTCTAACATCAGTCTGTCAGTAGATAGTGACAGAGTGAAGAAATATGTTAAAAATATATTGTTAGAAAAGTTACAGACTGCATTACAAAGTTACATAGTGCAGCTTTAACATCTGTTAATCCTTCAGCTATGCACTTGTGCATGCATATTGTAGTTTTGTTGTGCTTCGGTGTGAAGCTGATTCTGACTCCCGGGTATCAGTCGGGTGCAGCTGTAGCACCCGCTGCACTTCTACTTCCCAGCTGGGACAAAAACACTTCTTTGTTGTCACCTTGTCTTTACTTGTTCCTAGAAGTTCGCAAATTATTTGCCAATTTCATTACACCCCTCTAATAAACAAACTAATGCAGCGTTTAGAGCCTCCATAAACAGTGTAAACGAACAGGTGGTGAATAAAATCTAACAACACGCATGTCCAGGTGTGAGCCACAGCTGCAGGACTAGCCCGGCCCCTCCGTGCAGCGCGGGCCGCCTCGGAGCTAGCAGCAGAGCCGCTGTCCCGTCGAGCTGCGCCATGAGCCGCGGGCAGGCTCGTCTCTAGCTGTAGCAGTCGCGACTGTAAGGTAAGGTGATACCAGACTAGTCCGGGTTAAGGTGACAAAAATAAACCCGGCTGGAAGAGAAGAGCAGGGACAGCTCGGTCAGTTCGGATTAACGCTAGCTAACCAGCTTAGTTAGCGGTAAGCTAACCGCTAGCTGTCATCTAAACGTTATGTTGAAGCTAATGCTAACTCCTTTTAATGGTTTACCGTGGCACGACGCGTTCATGTGACTGGTAAAAGTAGAAGACAAAGCTCGACTTGTTTGATTTTTACACGCGATTTGCTCAGTTTATATAAAACCATAAATGTAGTTATTATAGCCTGTGTGTTTTTATTATCGTTTTGTGTTCGAAGCGTCTCATTTCTGCCAAGTTGTAGTGGCCAGAGGTGCACATGGTCGACTGCTTGAACCCTAAACACACACATCTCATTGATTATTGGGTTCACGGTGTGGAGCCTGCTGTGATGACTGAGCTTAAACTCAGTCCCAGTGAGCTAAACTTTAAACAGACTGGTTTTGATGTGACCCCTCGTAGTGGTTGCTTAACAGAGCTCATATCCAGAGAGGACAAACTCCAAGGAAAGTGTATGACTGAAACTAAATCCCCTGCTCCAACAATAAAGACCATAAAGGCCTTTACTTTGCGATGAGAGTACGAGGAGTTGATCTTGTTTTGAACTACATTATCCAGTTATGCCTCCATACATTATTTCTTGTTTGGTGTGTTTACAGTACACTAAAGATTTGGTTGATTAACTTGCAGGACTCAGTTTTCCTGCTGTAGTTGCTCTCTGCTCCTTTTTTTCCATTCCTCGATGGCTCTTGAACCTAATTTACAACCAAAAAAAAAGAAATTTCTATTTACTGTACAGTATATGCCTCTTTTGTGACTGTCTATTGTTGTCGTTATCCACTGTTGTCATCTCTCTTTGTTAAAGAAATCAGGTCTCTCTTGAAAATGAGTCCCTCAGGCTCAGTGGGATTAACCTGTTTAAATAAAGGTTGAATACATGCACATGTATTAATATCCTTTAAAGGGGACCTCAGATGCATTTTTTAAATTTTTATGTTATTTCTGTGTGCTATCTAGACCCTATTCCTTCAATTTAATGCACAAAATAATTCTTAGATAATCAATTATACCCTTTTTAATTCTGCCAGTTTTAACTTTCGTTTTGAACGACCGGTTTCTGATAGAAGTTCTGAAGTCCACGCCCTTCAAAGATCTGTTTACGCCCTCGTAACAGCCAGTATCTGTAATGTGTTGTTGTTTTAAAATTAGCTCTTTTTTTATTACTCATTTGACTTACTGTTAGTGCTAGCTTAAGATAACTTACCGAAACCCGTCTGAGCGCGCCGCAGTTTGCTGCTCCTTTTAGCATTAGACCACCCGAATCCGAAGCTAATGTTAGCTTGTTCCTCTTCCGGTTTTCGCCAGCTCCGCTCGGAGACTTTGGGCGTTATCGCTGTTCCAGTCAAGACAACACAAAGTTCACCAAGTGTCTCCCGTAAATTAATCCGTAAGGGGAAGGTCCTCACTGCTGCGAGGCTGCTGCGAGGCTGCAGCAAGGCTGTACAGTTGAAGCTCCGCTCCATGGCGCCAGAAGAGGGTCCCGTCGCAACCGGTCTCTACGCCGGGGGTATGCTCGTTTAATTTTTGCCGGCGGCGCGTTGGGAGAGATCGCAAATACACTAAAAATTGAACTAAAAAACATAAAAATAACAATTATACTTTATTTATAAAGCCATTTAAAAAACCACAGCTGCAACAAAGTGCTGTACACATGAAATTAATAACATATAAACAAAAGATGAGATGAAATCATGAAAAACAACAGTCATGTGTTTAATACAGAAGTGGGTTGAGCCTAACCAGGTGAGGGGCTGGACTCAGGTTTGAGGTGGGTTGTCCTCGCGCCTGTGACGTCACAGGCGCGATTGACTTCCATTTTATTTCAAAAACGAACCGTTTTCATCACAGTAAAATAAATCTACTTAGAGTAAATAAACCACTGGGTGCATTTTTTTGGCACAAGGACTGTTTTTTTATGAAGTAAATACCCAAAGTTTAGTAAAAAAACATTAAAAAGTGAATTTTGCATGTGTGGTCCCCTTTAATAAATTGTGTTCTTGTTACCAAGTTGTGACTGAGGGACATGTGGAAAAGTGTTAAGTTGTGAGGGTGTGTTACAGTAACGGTTTGTGTGGACAAGGGCAGAGGTTTTATGGTTCTGTTACGTATGGCGTGATGAGATGAATATCGCTTTAAAGTTGACAGTGGGCTCTTGTTTATTACAGGTATGTTTTTGTCATTACTGAAAGCACAAGAGTTGTACAGATTCATGTGGTAAAAACTGCATGCAGCACAATCCAGGAGGACTGTCATGCTATTGATTATATCTTAAAAAGACCCTAATTGCTAACTAGGTGTAGCTGTAACTTCGGAAGGGTACATTTTAAAACGAGGAGTTTGTTACCTTGCCTCTCGCTCCGTGACCGCAGGAGACGGGCCTCAGCTCCCTGCGAGCCAGTACAGGAACAAGTGAGTGACTAAAATGGATGAATTATAGGAATTAATATAACTTGTAATGGTCAACAACATATTGTTAACTTATTTCAATCTGTATATACTACAGTATTAGGTTGGTTCACATGGAGTAGGACATTGTTAAATGACTTATTAAGGATTTATCAGATTAAATTGTATGAGGGAAGTTCTATCAGTTAATATTAAGGCATGCAGCGCTGATTGGATATTCAATGCAAGAGACCAGAGCATTGAAAATATTCTAATCAAGGACGTTTAAATTCAAAGGCATCGCCTTGTTTATCAGGTCAACTGAAGAACAGCGAGAAAGGAAATGATTAATGATTGTTAACTGAAGTGTGTTGCCATTATCTGTACAAGCCAAGTTCAGATGTTACTTTCAAGTCTTAACTGGATTGAGGGTATTTACCGTAGTCTGCTCAGATCCCTTCTCATCTTCTTCATGCACTGATCTATTAGGTGGGAACAAGAACAGTCGATCTAAGCGAGGCTCTGCATTAATGTAGCCACTGATGACGATGGTGTGAAACCTGGAGATGGGCAGGACACGACTGCAGTTTGTCTCTGATCATATCCCGTCAGATTAACTACTTGTTTACAGTCAGAATGAACAAAATGCACGTAAGGCTGTGTTGCATTACACAACTTGTGTATTACATAAACAATAAGTATGAACCGGTACTTTTTTTTTTTTTACTCTGCTTTGCTCAGGACATAATCGTAGTCACTTTGTTCATACAAATATTCACAGTATATGTCTGTTTACTTACAGCAGAGGCAGATGTCCTCTCTAATAATAGTAAATTATGTATCGAAGCCATAAGACTGCTTTTACACTTAATTGTCTCCTTATTAGTGGATGTAGTGTATGATTAAGAACCATTACATTTAGCTTCAGACCAAAGTTACCAGAAGCTGAATCACATTTTAAAATTGCACATTGCAGTCAAAACGGACAGTTTGGGTTTTGATGAGGGAATTTGTTTTCTTGAGAAAATAAAGCACCCGTTTCAATTTGTATTTAGTAAAATATTCCTATTTTACTAAAGCGTTTGGGTTCAATTTTAATTGGATCTTTTAACAAAATTAACACAAAATCTGGCATTTTAAATGTAAATGAATAATACATTTAAGTATTTGAGAACTGCTTATTGAGCTGTATTTGTGACACTTGGAGATCACTGCAGTACCTTTTACTGCCTTACACAAGTCATATCTGGATAAGGAGGAGTGGCTGCTGTTTATGAGCGCAGTGACCTTCATCCAGTCACCTTGGCTGTTTTAATGACTGAAACACGACGGACAAAGACTTCACACGGGGCTGGGGGTCTAAGGACCGTACAGTTTTATTTCAGGCATGAAAGGTTGTGGTTTGGGGGGAATCTGAGGTGGGTTTCCATGACCTAAAATGTGTAAGTCAATGAGAAATGGCACAAAAACGCAGCTGACATTAAACCAAGCAGTCCTTTTTAGGAGGTCTACATGCTGACAGCGCAGAATCCAAGAGCCTCTTTTTTATTTATTTACAGAAAATGACTCGAGCAAAGAACATCGACTGTGATCTTGTTTCTCTAATAATAAAAGTCACACTTTTTTTTATTAGTGTAGCATTCACGCTAAAGATTTTATAATTTTGTTTGGCACTCTGAGCTTTCCCAAGAGTTTTTACATCTAAATCAGCCCATGTTCTTCCCATTTAATGGCTTTAAAATGGAAAACACAAAAATGGCCATAACTTGGGCAATTTTACAGATTCTGAGCTGTAATAACCAGTCGTGCAAGAGCTTTGTTTAAAACTTTAATATAACTGCTGGAGTCAACCCTGTCCGTCCATAAAATATATCATGAACCACTGGACAGATTTGAACAAATCTTTCAGAAAGTAAACGTTTGATTTATGTCTATGAAGGATTGCACTTTGGACTTAATTTGATTCATGATGGCAGCTTAAACTAATCGACTTGAGAAATAAAAATATGGCTACACCTCAGTTTGTTACTTTGACAGATATTGAGCCTAAAATTTGTACGGTAGTATAGCTGAAAGTAATTTTGTACACATACTCTAAGCGCTAACAGATTACACAACAAAATTTTAAACAAATTTCTTGTCTAAGGCAGCAGGTGATGTGCATTCCTTTAAATAATGCTTCTTTCATGTAGTTATCTGTTCACTGTTGTTTTGTGGTTTGTTTTAGAAGCACTGAACAACAGATTGGACAACAGAAACAACAGAAAATTGGATTTTTACCAAATGTGCAACATGGATTAAATCTTAATGTCTAAAAATGTTATGCACCCGTTGAAAGTGGGACGTATTGTGGTGTAGTCTCCATCCATCCGTTCATCCTCTTGTCCCGTTAAGGCTTCTGATCCATTAAAGACAATTTAACAAAACTTCATACATGTATACATAATCACTGGGCAAAGTGTTGCATTCACTTTTCACCTCCCTAGCTTCAAGTTCAAGGTCACAAATCAAGGTCAAATTTTATACAAGGATTTGGTGTACGCAGGACACTTTATTCAGGATATTTTTTCATTCACCTTCAAAAAGATTTATGCAGTTTCAGACTGCTCCTGTTAAAAGATGCAATTGTGCAAGAAATGTTTACCGTACATAAAATCCAGCTGTGTATACTGTAAAATCCTTGCTGGAATGGAAGGTCAAGTATTGACATTTAAAAATTTGACCACAACTTCTTGTTATTTCAACTCAAACAATTATGAGGTTGTCTGAAATTTTAAAACTGTATTTTCCTCCATTGTCTACATCTTTGTTGGCAAACAACTCCAGCTTTGATCCGTCTTGAACATGCAGAATCGGATGTTAGAGCATAAACACACTGTATGTCAGTTAAATAAATGTATCAGTAAATGTAAATATCTGTATCAGTATTTATTTGACATATCCATGTGGTTTGTGTTCATTTTTCTGTCAGACATCATGTCTTCCCGGGAGCGTCGCACAGATGTCTACATAAAGGCAGAACCGAGCAGTCCGGAGGGCGGAGGGGGAGGTCGGATCAGCCCTGGTGGGGCCTCTTCAGACTCTTCTCAAAGTGGAGGAACCAGAGGAGACGGCCCTAAACGTTACTCGCCACCGCTCTACACACCACCTCTGCGTTGTCATTTTAAAGACGAGGGGGGTGAGGGTGCAGAGGAGGGCTCCGCTGGTAACGGGGCAGGGCGATGCAAGTACGCCCTGAGCACGCTACCCAAGAGGCTGTGCCTCGTCTGTGGAGACGTGGCTTCGGGTTATCACTACGGTGTGGCGTCCTGCGAGGCCTGCAAAGCATTCTTCAAGAGAACCATTCAAGGTGTGTGTTGCAATGAGGTTTTGTTTTGGCAATTGTGTGACAGGATGTTTACTCTGCCTTCATGAGTGC
Organism: Garcialebias charrua; assembly: GCA_038048925.1. NCBI lineage: Eukaryota > Metazoa > Chordata > Actinopteri > Cyprinodontiformes > Rivulidae > Garcialebias > Garcialebias charrua. Next base: position 45,562 of record JBBPBX010010539.1, read on the forward strand.
AGGTATAAATGGAGTGTAGAGCATACAAACACACGAGATGATGAATTCAATTCGGTTTATTTATATACCGGTAGCTCCAAATCACAACAGAAGTTGTCTCAGGACACTGTACAGAAACATTCACATACCATAGATACAAAAGCCAATTACCTCTAAGGAAGGAAGCCAGCAGACTCGCTGAATCTTACTTCAACATAGTCTCCCATCCTGAGCAAGCTCAAAGGCAACAGTGGAAAGGAAAAACTCCCTTTTAATGGGAAAAAACCTCCAGCAGAACCAGGCTCAGGACAAGTGGTCATCTGCTTCGACCAGCTGGGTTTGAGAGGACAGGAAGGGGAGAGACAACTGAACACAGAATGGCAGGTCCAGATATAGGTGCAGGTGTACCCCCAATTGGAAGAACGACAAAAACACATGTCATAGATAGAAAAAAATTACAAATACAAACAGGTAGAGTACCGGTAAGTAAAAACAGCAGCAGAGTGAAGAAATTAGGTCAATTTGTCCTCCAGCAGTCAAAGCCTATAGCCGATAACTAAGAGACAGCTCAAGAAACCCAACCCTAACTACAGGATTGGATTTATCAAAAAGGAAAGTCTTCAAACTGGACAATGTGTCAGCCTCATGGACAGAAACTGGAAGTTGGTTCCACAAGAGAGGAGCCTGAGAACTGAAAGATCTTCCTCCCATTCTGCTTTTAGAAACTCTAGGAACCAAAAGTAAACCTGCAGTCTGAGAGTGAAGTGCTCTGTTAGGAAAATATGGAACAATAAGATCTGTAATATAAGGGAGCTAGGTTGTTGAGCACTTTGTAGGTTAGAAGTAAGATTTTGAATTCAATTCTGGATTTGACAGGGAGCCAATGGAGAGAAACTAAAACTGGAGATATGATCTCTCCCACTAACTCCAGTTAAAACTCTGGCAGCAACATTTTGGATCAACTGAATATTTTTTAAAGAAGTATTTGGACACCCAGATAACAAACCATTACAATAGTCCAGTCTAGACGTGACAAAAAAAATGAACCAGTTTTTCTGCATAAATCATTGAGTTCAGTTTAGCTGCTACTGAAAATTTAAATGTGCCTTTTATTTACTCAGTTGTTAAAGATTTAAGGGTCCATCAGTCTCTAATGTTGATGTCCTTGAGAGCACTTCAGTTCACAATATTGACAAACAAACCTACAAACTTGTGGTCTTTGCTGCTAAAATGTGTGTGGTGGGAAACCACGAGGTAGCTGTTAATTGAATGAGAGTTCTCCAGATACAGTATGTAATATCGAATATGTTTTTTCTTCTTCTTCTAAACAAGAACTTGTTCTCATTTAAATATTTGAGTCAGAGTCTTTATTGTCATTTGCACCGCATGTGGTACATGTGATGAAAACGAGATTATGTACACAGGGTCCCAGTTACATCCAACAACAAATGCAAGAGAAAAACAGTAATAACATCTAGGATTAACTAAGAAAAACATCAACTAGTAATACACTAAGCCCTAATGTAGTGGAAAAACATCATTATAAACAGCAGCACGAACATGAGTCTGTATGAGCAGATGGTCACAGATGAACACAGATGAACACAGCAACAAGAAAACAGATCAGCATCAGCATGATGTGACATTTTGAGTCTTCTTATTTTCATTTATTTTGTGTTTTTTCGCTTTAAGGAAACATTGAATACAGCTGTCCAGCATCAAATGAGTGCGAGATCACCAAAAGACGCAGAAAGGCCTGCCAAGCGTGCCGCTTCACAAAGTGCCTCAAAGTGGGCATGCTGAAAGAGGGTGGGTCTTTGATGTGACCAGTCTTTGACACCGCATCTAAAGAGTCTTTGTTTTCTTTTTTTAATATAAGTTCATTGTGCTTTTACTGCTACGGCTCAGGGTAATTTTATCTTTTATGATGTAGGAGTACGTCTTGACAGAGTCAGGGGAGGAAGACAGAAGTACAAAAGACGCCCTGAAGTGGAGAATGCTACATACCAGAGTGCCCCTCTACCGCTGACTAAAGAGAGTGAAAAAGGTGATCTTTATAATAGAGCATTTGAAGGATTTTATAACTTATTCTTTTGTTTTGCAGTATGATGTGCACTCGGTTTAATCCAGTAGCATGTGTCAACGTAGAAAAAAAAGGGAGCGTTCCAGGCAATATTGTAGATTAAAGGTTTTCTCGAATGTGCACTACATGCTGGATGGATGATCCAACAACGCATCAATAGAATAGAATAGAATATATCTTTATTGGCATTGGCAAACACACCACATCTAAAGATGTGCAGTACAATGCCAGTACTGAAAACAAAAATTGTATTTATGAAACTGCCGCGCTAACTCCTGACAACTTTAACTCCATAATAGCTGTCAATGTCAGAATCAACTTTATAAACTTTGTTGTTGCACAGTTAAACAAAAGGAAATACATTTCAGTGCAGCCATCCAAAGAAAGCCAGAGTACCGTATTTTCTGGAATATAGGTCGCACCTGAATATAAGTCGCGCCTACGTCAAAATGTGGACCGTGTTTAGCTCTGCTGCAAATGTCTGCCACAGGAGCGCACAGCAAGGCTTTTAAGAAGATTAACACTTAAAAACAATTGTTAAAAATTATAGCAAATATGTGTTTGATAAAAATTATAGCAAATATGTGTCTGAGCTGAACTTTTCTTTAATAAATGAATAATTTTAGCAGGATAAACACCTAAAAAATACATTTGTTTGCTGGATAGACGGAGGTGCACGGGGGCTGCAGCTTTGCCGTGAAGCGCTGCCCTTATCGTTTGAATAAAAGGGAAGAAAAACATGAGGAAAGAAGACGGTATAAAAAATAATAACTCACTCTTTGTGCTTCACACAGGACACAGTGTAAGGCAGCAAAAAAAAAAAACTACCTCAGCATAAAAAAGAGCAACATGATAGACATAAGAAGCAGGAGAGGGAAAAGAACGCGTGCCGTCTTTGTCGAGAGCAAGTCAGAAAAAAACAAAACAGATGTATACAATATACAGAAATTATTGCCAGAATCGTGTTGTCAACGATTACAAGTTGTTTACATTCAAACATTGGCAAGTACATTTTGGACAGTGTTGCTGTGTGTTGAATATTGAAATGTTAAAAAATAATCCCCAGATGTAAACTGAGTTGGAGAACAATGGAGTCTGTCAGGTCGAAAGCAAAAAATGTTAAGTTATTTTCATCTGGGGGGAAAAAGTGTCAGCCGAAAGCTGTAGGGGCAAGTCGACATAAGTAGAGTTGTTTTGGGCGGTAGAGAGCATCATAGCACAAGCTGGCACTAAGATCAGGTGCAAATGAGTTGTGAGGAGATATTTTAAACTCTTCATGGGAGAATTTACATAAATAGTGGCAGAATTTAGTTGTAAACAGAGGAATATTTGTTATTTTCTAACTCCGTTTCTATTCAAATCTGATAAAGCTGAGTTACATTAAAGGTTCAGTATGCAGTTTCTGTAGAACTGCAGAACTTAGAAATATTTTCAACAGGCAAAGCATTCTGATCCCTCCCCCTCAGAGCCATATGTGGCTCTGCCCCCTTGTGGTCTGTTGAATTTCAAATTCAAGCTCTGTTTTTATTGGCTGATTCAAATTCAAGCTCTGTTTTTAATTGGCTGGTTACAAACTCTGTTTTTATTGGCTGTCATTGTCCTGGTCACTCTGTGTTTTTAGTGTTTTTATAAATGCTGATAGAGAAGCAAGGGGACTATAGTTTTTTTCAGAGATTACTTTGTCTAACATCAGTTTGTCAGTAGATAGTGACAGAGTGAAGAAATATGTTAAAAATATATTGTTTGAAAAGTTACAGACTACATTACAATCTTACATACTGTAGCTTTAACCTCCAATAAATAATTTCTAGATGTAGAAATTGTTTCAAGCATCCATCCATCATCTTAAAATGCTTCTTCATTTTGGGGTCGCGGCGGGGGTCACTGGTGCCCATGTCCAGCAGTCACTGTGTGTTGTGCGAGAGGTGGGGGACACCCTGGAAAGGTCTCCAGTCCATCACAGGGACACATGGAGACAAACAAGACAACCATTAACTATCTTACTCACACCTAGGGTCAATTTAGAGTCACCAGTCAGTCTAACATGCATGTTTTTGGTCTGTGGGAGGAAACTGGAGTATCCGGAGAAAACCCACGCATGCACGGAGAGAACATGCAAACCACCCAGAAAGACACCGGACTGGGATTTGAACCAGCGACCTTCTTGCTGAGAGGCGGCACATCTTATCTACTGAGCCATCGTGCCGCCCTGTGTGTTTTTAGCATAAAACTCAAATAAAACACAAAAATTCTGTATTTTGACAGCTATCGAGGCTTTAAACAGCATCTAGAGAAAATAAATGTTTAGAGGTAAACGGCGCCCTCTGATGTTAACTTGTTGTGCAGCTTTTCATGTCAAACTCCTGCAAATATTCTGCCAATAGTCACATATTTTATGTTATTTAGAAAAACCTTTAAGTTATGTTGCACAAACCTGGCAGTGGTGTTTCTATAGAAATGTTTTTTTATGATAATCTTAACAAGAAGTCTGAAGACTGCTTGAAATGGTGAAATTGCAGAAACTGATCGTGGAGCCTGGATATGTTTTGTTGTTCAAAGCTGAAGTCCTTTGGGTTTGCTTAACAAGTAAATGTGTTAGTAATCTGTGTTTCTGATTTTACTTTGCAGTTAATCCATAGTTCTGTGTTTTTTCATGCAGGCTCCTCTAATTTCATTGTGTCCCATCTGCTGGTGGCGGAGCCAGAAAAGTTGTTTGCCATGCCGGACCCTCTGCAGCCCGACACGGCCCAGCGGACGCTCACCACGCTGTGTGACCTCGCTGACCGCGAGCTGGTTGTGATCATCGGCTGGGCCAAACACATTCCTGGTGAGAAATGCAGACAATAAAAGTTCAAGAAGTATATGTGTTGGCAATTCAAGAGACGCAGAACATTTATGATGTCTGAACGAGAGCCAGCGAGCTGCATCAGGTTCACTCAAGGCTATAACTAAAATAGTGATTAATATAAACGTTGAGTGTCTGATTCTGGGAGCTGACCAGAGCCATGGCACTTACACCTCCTTGTCTAGATCTACGCTCACACTGCAGGTAAATGCTGCCCAAAGCTGTTTCGTTTTGCCTCCATGCAATCCACATCAAATTTTTTAATGACAGTCTAAAAACCTTACCAATCTGATTTATTTTGTCTAATTCACCCGGGTCTTTTTCACGTGGTACTGAATCAGATACATGCTGATGTTTTTAAAGCGTCTGCAGTCTGAACAGTCCTTTCGTCTGACTTTTATATCAGTGAAATGGTGGTAAGCGATCAATCCTAGTCTTAATAATAATAATAATATGATGCCAACCGTGTGCAGTTTTAACCTTGGAACTCATGCGTATTCAGCTACAGAACCCAGGACGAGTTGCTTCATCTTTATTTTAAGTCCACATGTCCTGGATGGCTGATAATCCACAGTGTCAGACCGTATACTAATGTGATGGGGTCAAAATGTTAATTTCTACCTTCAGTACGTTGCTCCTGTTACAAAAATAAAACGCTGCATCGGAGGAGCCGTCAATAGGCCAGATTAAATGTAAACACTGGACCAAACAAGCATGTCGGAGAACAACTGAATTAATTCTGAGCGCACAACTACAGAATTGCACACTCCCAACATGTGAAGCATTTATATTAACATTAAACACAGCGTGCTGCGTTGACGTCATGTTTTCACCTGAGAACTGTAAACGGTTCACACTGAAGTCTGACGGAGGTCGCATTTTAATAATGATGTGAACAACCACGTATCTGAGCAAAAATGGGAATTAAAATGGGAATTGAGCATTAAGACCTGCAGTGTGAACGTAGACTAAAATGTCATGTGCTAAAGATCTTTAAAGAGCTGCCTTCTCTAGAACAGGCAGCAGGCGGTGATTTCATCGCCTGCTCAAGTGTCTGCCGCCGCCTGCTCTGAAGATTTTTCTCTCCCTTTGGAGTCAGTCGGTGCGTAATAGTCACATGACCGATTTCAGTTGCTCTAGTGGGAAAGACACAGCCTCTCAGACTCCTCAGAAAAGGTTGCTGGTTCAAATCCTGTTCCAGGGGCCTTTCTGGGTGGAGTTTGCATGTTCTCTCCGTGCATTCATGGGTTTTCTCCAGGTACTCCAGTTTCCTCCCACAAACTAGAAACATGCATGTTAGGCTGATTGATAACTCTAAATTGTCCTTAGGTGTGAGTGAGAGAGAGTTGTTTACTTTGTTTTACTTTGTTTCAAAGTTGTTTAGGTGTTTATGAGACAAACAACAATTTGGTTGTTTGTCTCATTTTTCTCTGTGTCCCTGTGATGGACTGGAGACCTGTCCAGGGTGTCCCCCACCTCTCACACAGTGACTGCTGGACATGGGCACCAGTGACCCCTGTGACCCTAAAAGGAAAAAGCTGATAAAGATGACGAATGGAGGTTTATCCTACAAAAAAAAAAAAGTAAAAATATAAACAAAATTTTTGAATTACAAATTGTGTGCATTGTTCACATGGTAACCCTAGACCAGGGGTCTGCAACCTTTATGATCAAAAGAGCCATTTTTCGCCTTCGTTCACTACTTTGACTTAGGGCCAGTTTACACGGCGCGTATTTTGAGTGTAACCGCTACTTTCTCTTTGCGACTTTGCTTATCGCCTACACGACACCGCTGGCCCCCCTCTATAGCTATGTTTCCATCCAATTTAAATTCGATTTTTGAGCGAATTTTAGAAAATTTCGCTAAAATGTAAATTAAAATTATGAGGATCAGAAGTGTTTCCATTAAACTGGCTTGAAGCGCATCTGCAATGCCACGCAAAGCGTCTCTACGTCAGACGTCAGCGTCATTACGTCACACGTCAGCGCCATACGTCAGACGTCAGCGTTACGCACTTCCACAGTAAACAGGAAGTAGCGTTTGAAAACAGACATCTCGGCAAAATGGAGAGAATATTTCAGGTATGTGTTGCTATCGGGCAAGTTGTATTTATTCTGTCATGCCAACTAGTTTTAGCGATGTTACATGTTGTCCGGAGCGGAAACAGCTGATCAGTCACGTGACGTGAATGTTCGCTGCGGCAGAACTGAGTCGGCTAATCTGTTTCCATCTGTCGTTTAGCCGACTCAGCTCTGAATCGACTCCCCAAAAACTACCTCAAGCGAGCGTATAAACTTTAGAGCGACTTAGAGGAAGTTAACTCGAATTATGCCGTTTCCATTTAGCTTTTCTGATGCGATGCTTCATAATGCGCACCTAGAAACCTTGATGGAAACACGCCTTATGACACCGATAGTTTTCTGAGCCTGCTCCCAAAGTGGAACTTTTTCGCTGCACCCCCGCTGATAATATAAACATCTCCTGCTGATCTTTTGTGTCAACCACATGCGCGCAGCCCGCACGCGCGGGGCAGGCTGACATTTCACGTGTCACGCTGCAAAATATAACAGTTTAACAATAATAAACAGTATTTATGTTGGCGTGGGAGATGTTTAAATTTATCTGAACTGTACAGTATCTATCTGGACTCGTTACATTTTTTAAACAGTGCGTAACGTGCTGTGAAAATGAAGACACCAGGTTTATTTTTTATTTATTTATTCAGCAGCACAAATTTTACAACGCAAACACTGAGAATTAAACTGAACACTATTAAAAACACGTGAACCGAACTGTAACTACGTTAATGAACTGGACTCTTGCTGTGTGTTCATCTGGACCCATCAGAACCGCCGAACCGTCTGCCTGTTTGTTGGAACGAGTCGACAGCTTCTGCACCTGGCAGAAATAAATAAATAAATAAATAAAAACTCCGTTGTTGTGTGATCAAAGTAAACACAAGCAAACATTATATTAAGAACGTTGATTTACCTGCTGTAAGTCAGCTGTTTATCACGGAGTAAAGTCAGACTTCATCCTCATCGACTCGGTTCTGGTCCACAGTCAGCAACTGGTGCAGCTTGTTAGATGAAGAGGTCCCGGCCGCTTGGTGTCAAATAGTGTCGACTCTTATCCAAAATCCAGCTTTAACTTGTTGTTGTTAGCTCAGCTTTTAGCACAAAAGAAACTAGCAGACTGCCAGCAGAGTGACGCAGCACACATGCGCAGTGGGTGTAAGCGGGGGGGCATGAGGGAAGGGGGAGATTCGAGCAGATCCATGTCAGATCCGTGTCAACGCTAAACTTTTAAACTAATTAACATGCCCAAAAGTTACGTTTCCCCCACACAGTGTCCGTGTAAACAGGGCCTTAATATATCCGGAGCCGCAACTACCTGCTACAACTGTGGTTATCAACTGGTGGCCTATGGGCCACTTTAAGTTTGCTAGAGGGCGCTTTAGTGGCCAGTAGGGGTGACATTACCATATATATAGTCTGGTTAAAACCAGACCCTTGTCCTTCACTTCGCTTTGTACTAGGGTCTGGGACTTCTCCCATAGACAACGATTTCTCCGGTCGATTTTTGACCGGACCAATCAGAGAACAGAAGGCGGAGTTTTGAACGACGTCGACTGACGTCGTCAGTTAAAATGGCTGCCGCCACGAAGGAATTTTCATGAAAACAAGGTAAAAAACTATTATTTCTTTGCTGAGAAAAAATATATTTCTTAGCTGACGTTATATCAGAAGTGTTCCTGAGCTTAACAGTTCCTAAATCAATTCACGAAATGGTCAAATCTGCTGGATTTAAATTGTTTCGGTTTGACATTTTCCAAACAGCCTCGGGTGCGCTACGAAAATAAATGATAAAAAATCGAATTTTATCTCAAATGTTTCATCCAGGCCAACAGTCAGTAAATTAGAGACATATAATTACACACTGGTAGCAGAAAAAATATCCACCGAGTGGTTTCTGAGCTATTTATCTGATAGCCTGGACCTCGCCAGGCTAAACTAACAAAACTCCGCCTTCTGTTCTCTGATTGGTCCATTCAAAAATCTAACGGAGAAATCGCTGTCTATGGGAGAAATCCCAGACCCTAGTACAAAGCGAAGTGAAGGACAAGGGTCTGGTTTTAACCAGGCTACCATATATAGCAAAAAATGAAAATAAAAATAAAATTAAATTCATGATTTTTTACATTTATTAAATAATTTTTTTTTATTCTTGTAAAGAAGGGAGTGGGGAAAACAGTTTTTACCTTTTTTTTAAATAAAAAAATCTTTAAACTATGCAGACAGTTCTTTATATAAAAAAATAAAGCATCAAGTTAAAATATGTTTTACTCCTTGTACTCCATTGTTCTCATATTTGCAAAAGAAATTACAGGAAAACAGTAAAAACTCATCCTTTTTTTTTTGTTGTTGTTTGTACATTTGTATATCAATAAAATTCAGTTTTATGTCAATTTTGGTCAAAGCTTGAAAGAGCCGCTGCATAAGGACCAAAGAGCCACATGTGGCTCCAGAGCCGCAGGTTGCAGACCCCTGCCCTAGACTTTACACAATCTCAGAAAAAAAAAAACTCATCTCCTTTAACCTTGCTTTAACACAGTAATAATAATATAATGCATCAACAACCGATCAAACAGAAAATGACGTCAGTAATCACCTGGAGGAGGTGACGTGACGTGAGCTCTTAAAGGAGGTAGTGATGTCAATATTATGTTCAGCACTTTGTTTTGAGGAGAGTTTTTGACAATTTGAAGGACAAACAGAGGAAAAACACAATAATTTTATGTGCAAACAGAGTTCAAGCAGAAGGGCTCAAACTAGAGAGGATATTTACCCAGAAAACAAACATAGCTTGGAGGTGAAGTAGAGATCATTTTCATAAAAAGCAGGGAAGTTCTGAGCGAGCAAAATGTCATTTTGTTTTTGTGAAAACATCTTATTTGGTTTGTGAGAAGTTTATAAATGGTCTGATAGCTCCTGCAGGACTCCTACATTAGCACATAGCATTAGCACATAGCGTTAGACTAGCAGCAGGCTACTGTAACTAGAAGTTGTGTGCACATGGTGCATCCTCTTCATATGTACTGTGTCTGGTGTCCTGCAGGCTTCCTGTCGCTGTCTCTAGCAGACCAGATGTCGGTGCTGCAGTCGGTGTGGCTGGAGGTGCTGGTGCTGGGCGTAGCGTACCGCTCGCTCAACTGTGAGGACGAGGTGGTGTTCGCAGAGGATTTTGTCCTCGATGAGGAGATGTCGCGTGCGGCTGGACTGACGGAGCTGAACGCAGCAATAAGTCAACTCGCTCGCCGTTTCCGTGCACTAAGTGTGGACCGGGAGGAATTTGTCATGCTAAAAGCCATCGCACTTACAAACTCAGGTAATGAACTGCAGTGGAACAGTGTTGGAGTTTTAGATTTTACTCTGAAGCCAATAGTAGTTTGACTAACACTTATTTAACTCTGGGAAAACAAATACTAGGCTCATAGAGTAGAGCTGGAGTCAGATTGTAAACGTACACTTTTCATGTTTACAATTTGTTTCCTTATTGCTAACACAACTAAATTAGTACTTTTAGAAATGTCTCTGGTCTTGCCATACAGGTGCTGGTCATAAAACTAGAATATCACGAAAAAGTTGATTTATTTCAGTAATTCTATTCAAAAAGTGAAACTTGTATACAGTATTATATTCATTCATTACACACAGACTGATATATTTCAGATGTTTTTCTTTTAATGTTGACGATTATAACTGACAACTAATAAAAAAAACAAATTCAGTATCTCAGAAAATTAGAATATTACTTAAGACCAATAAAAAAAGATTTTTTTTAGAAATGTCCAATTGAAAAGTATGAGCACGTACAGCACTTAATTTCTTTTTTCCCCTCGTTTCCCCTTCATTTATACAGGTAGTGTCATTGTCACGAGAACTCATTTTCAAGAGAGACCTGTTTAGGGAGCAGATGGTGGGGGTTAAGGGCCTTGCTCAGGGTCCCAGAGTGGGGCAAATGAGGGTGGAGGCAGGTGTTCATTCAGATTCAGCTTTGTTAACCCAAGTCATGCCGTCATTTTAATGTTGACGGTACCGGGAGTTGAACCTGCAACTTTCCGATAACAGGCCCATCTTCTCTAACATCTGTGCCACCACTCCCCTAATACTGAGTTGGGGCTCCTTTTGCCTGGATTACTGCAGCAATGCAGTGCGGCATGGAGTTGATCAGTCTGTGTCACTGCTCAGGTGTAATGAGAGCCCAGGTGTCTCTGATAGTGACCTTCAGCTCTTCTGGATTGTTGGGTCTGGTGTATCGCATCTTCCTCTTCACAAGACCCCATAGCTTTTCTATGGGGTTAAGGTCAGTTGAGTTTTCTGGCCAATTAAGAACAGGGATACCATGGTCCTTAAAACAGTTACTGGTAGCTTTGGCACTGCGTGCAGGTGCCAAGTCCTGTTGGAAAATGAAATCTGCATCTCCATAAATCTGGTCAGCAGCAGGAAGCATGACATGCTCTAAAACCTCCTGGTAGACAGCTGTGTTGAACTTGGACCTCAGAAAAGACAGTGGACCAACAACACCAGCAGATGACATGGCACCCCCAAACCATCACTGACTGGAAACTTGACACTGGACCTCAAGCAACATGGATTCTGTGTCTCTCCTCTCCTCTTCCAGACTCTGGGACCTTGATTTCCAAAGGAAATGCAAAATTTATTTTCATCAGAGAACATAACTTTGGACCACTCTGCAGCATTCTTGTCCTTTTTGTCTTTATCCCAGACTAGATGCTTCTAACGCTGTCTCTTGTTCAAGAGTAGCTTGACACAAGGAATGCAACAGCTAAAACCCATGTCTTGCATACATCTGTGCGTGGTGGTTCTTGAAGCACTGACTCCAGCTGCAGTCCACTCTTTATGAATCTCCCCAACATTTTGGAATGGGTTTTGTTTCACCATCCTCTCCAGGGTGCGGTTATCCCTATTGCTTGTACACTTTTTCTACCACATATCTTCCTTCCCTTCACCTCTCTTAATGTGCTTGGACACAGAACTCTGTGAACAGCCAGCCTCTTTAGTAATGACTTTTTGTGTCTTGTCCTCCTTGTGCAAGGTGTCTATGGTTGTCTATTGGACCAAGTCAGCAGTGTTCCTCATGATTGTGTAGCCTACGGAACTAGACTGAGAGACAATTTAAAGACATTTGCAGGTGTTTTGAGTTAATTAGCTGATTAGAGT